>BPVZ01000084.1:611156-621741 GCA_020521535.1 Rubroshorea leprosula
TTTAAAATTATTAAAAAAATTTAATTTTAAAATATATAAAAAAATTCACTCAAAACACACTTAATTATTAAAAAAATGAATATAATCCACTAACTAAAGCAACTGGGCTGAACACGACAACTCAATTGGCCTAAGGCTAGGCTATCTATGTGGAAATTATACCCACGCCTGATTATATACAAATACCTTGATGATTAAAAATTGTAAAATTCCTCAATCCAAAAAAAAAAAAACAAAAATTGTAAGATTCCCTATCACGATGGGACATATTATGGACCACAGTGTTGAGGGCGGCTAAGACCAGCGGAAACTAAACCCCTTTTTCTGTGAAACAGAAATTGATGAGAAATTTTTTACCAAAAAAAAAAAAAAAGAAATTGATGAGAAATTGATGATAATACATTAACTTTTCCAAAATCTTGACATTTCTTTTAGTTAGTGGATAATTGAAGAGGTCTTAATTTCTAGTAAAGAAATTAATGGGCGTTGAAGAGTAAACTTCCTAGTAAATTTATGGGGAAAATTGCACTTATCCTCGATTAATTATTAGTCCTATAAAATTAAAAAATACGCATGCAATTGATCTCGTATAATTTGAAGGTACCCATTTAACCTCTCAAATTATTTAAAAATGTGCTCTTGACCTTTTAAAAGTACTAATTTTTCTTCTGGCCATTAGAAAAATGTGTACTTAATTAATACCACAAGTTCATTAATAGTGGCTGTGAAATTAAAAAAAAAAAATGAACCACGCATTTTTCAAGCTACAAGTGACCAATAATGCATTTTCATGATTTTAGAGGATTAAGTGTGTATTTTTATGATTTAAAAGGTAATATACATCCACCCAACCACTCAAGGAATAAGTGCAATCTTTTTGCCTTAAATTTATTTATTTTCTTCTACATAGAGAGTTGGTGAAGAGCTAAATCAAGCTTCTTCTTTTTTTCTTTTTTCTGTTTTTTTCTTGGGTTTTCCTCTTTCTTTATCGATATAAACCACTATGTTCCCCTATTGCTAATGACACTAGCTTGGGTCGCTGCACTGTCTGTTCAAACTTGTCGTTAGAAAAAGTCTCATTTTCTTGTCAATGGTAAAAGGACACTTAATTTGTTTACATCAATTCCCATCTGTTTGATTAAAACTGCCCCCATATCATCCTCTTCCACTTTTTGGTCTTTTTTATAATCCTCTTGATGGTCACATGCATCCAAATAATTTTGCATCTCAATAACCTATGACAATATAATAGAGATTTAAACTCCTATTTTTTTACTTTAAATTAAAACTTTTAAATTAATAAATATTCACTTGGGTTAAGTTCTTATTTGTAGTTTAAGAGGTTTTTGAAACCATGTATTTTTTTAGATAAGGATGTGTTACTATTTAAGTAAGTCTTTTTTCTTAATAGTAAGTCAACTCAAAATATACCTTTCT
Source organism: Rubroshorea leprosula (assembly GCA_020521535.1). Classification (NCBI taxonomy): domain Eukaryota; kingdom Viridiplantae; phylum Streptophyta; class Magnoliopsida; order Malvales; family Dipterocarpaceae; genus Rubroshorea; species Rubroshorea leprosula. The sequence goes on from BPVZ01000084.1 coordinate 612,594, forward strand.
TTCATTTTCAATCTTTCCCCACCATCTTCGTTGGAGTTTTTTGCGCCTTTTTGAAAGATTTCATTTTCTATCAATCAAGAGTTCCCCATCCCATGTTTATTTCACTCTTTGGATTTGTCCTTTTCAGTGGCCTTGTATTCTGGTGACAAAAGAAAATTCCATTGGTATTTTTAAGTTTTTAATTGGATGTATGGATTGCATGCGTTGAACTGTTAAATTGATAATTTAATTATTAGAGAGCAAAAGTTAAAAATAAAGAAAAAGAAGAAAAGAGAGAGGGAAAATAAGATTATGATTATAACCATCAAAACAATTAAACTTTTATTTTAATTTAATTATTAAAAATAATTAATATTTATTATTTAATAATTTAAAATTAATTTATAAATAAATATTTTTATATTATAATTAATTATTTTAAAAAATAAATTAATAAAATTATAATTAAAATTAATAATTTTAATAAAATAATTAATGACTATAACTTTAGTCAAAATAAATAATAATAATAATCAAAAGAGAGAATTAGGAGTTTAGAGGTTCTAAGAAGATTTTGTTGGAGGGACCTTATGGGTACCATGTACAGTAATCAGAGGGGTAAAGAATCCACATAAATGTAAGAGCCTAAAGGCAGCTTTTCAGATTAGCTACCCATGGCTGGCACCAAAGCCACTACTTCCCATCCTGGGGTGGGGATATCCTTGCCTTCTGTTAATCAATGTCCTTTTCATTGTTTTGCTCAGTACTCTTTCTCACTTTTTGTCCTAGGATCCAAATAAAATTTTGGCTGGATAGGAATATAAATCTTTTATCAAATTATAAAATTTATATAATATAATTATAAAATCAATTAAATAAAATTAATACTTCTACATTTTTTAAAATTTTCTAATGAAATAATAGTGTATATCTTTGTTGAATGTCCTTGACTGTGACGAATATTAAATTCAATATAAGGTATAATGATAAAATTAAAATAGAAAAAATTACATATTTTTTATTTTTTAAATTATAAAAAAATTAATGTGACATAAATTTTAGATAAAAAAATTATTGCTCTAGAATAGACAGAGTAAGATGGATTTTATTACATGATATGATTGTGTGTGACTGTGTTGTATCAACTTCAATAACAAAACATAGAAAAATACTAATGTATATATGTAACTTTTTTTTTGAGATTTTTCAAAACTTTAATAGTTCACTTCTCTTTGTCTAACCTTCCTCAAATAATTTACCTGAAAATCAGTGCACAACTCGCTCAGATATATATCTTCCATTGGATATTTAATTATGTAATATATGTGCCAACTAACATTCTTGTCCCATGACCAATTGATTTTCAACTCCTTCATTGTAAATATTTTAAAAGACCCTCAAATTATAATTCAACCATATTTTAATAACAATATTGTTCCATAATAGACAGTTATGCCCATACATTTCAATGAAAATGTGTGCAATGATAGCTAGGGGAAGATGCATAGAAATCTAGTCCATGATTAAAGGTAGCAAAGGTGGGCTGAAAAGTCACATTTTGGTTAAAATCACTGGCCAATCTCAATGGTTTCACATGCACGACCCTTTGTTCAAGTCACATTTTGGTTAAAATTACTGGCCAATCTCAATGGTTTCACATGCACGACCCTTTGTTCACTTCTAAATGTTAATAAATTGAAGATAAAAATTAATTAAGATAAGGGGTTAGTGCTTATCCGCCTTACCTCAAAAAAATTAAGAGAAAAAAGGACAAAAATCACCTTAATGCATGTTTTAAAAATAGAGTAGTTTAGTCTTTCTCAATAAAAATTTATTGAAACGATGTAATTTTAAAATGATTTTCCTCATAATCTTTAGGAGGTAAGATTGACAGGCACTTTTTCCTTAAGATAATGATTTAATGCAAAATAAGGGTTGCATTATCATAAGTTAGGTAGATGACACTAAAGTAAGCTATTTAATTTGAGGTCTGAATAATTTAGGGTTGGCGAACCTTATCTCGGATGACCTATTTAAGTTTTTTGTCCTAATCTAAAACAACTAGTGATAAAATTTCTCATGCTCTCAACAATTAGTGATTTACATCTTTTTTTTGTTGCCTAATTGTTTTCAAGAATAGCAATATTATAGTTACAATATAATGTAAAATTATAAATTTATAATTATGACATGTCATTTCATTATGTTTCTTCAAATTTAAAACATTCGTTTCATAATTCAAGACCTGGTCAAGCTTTGAATATTCTATAAATCTTTGAGTGGTAGCTTCCCGTGAAAGGTGATATAATATAAAAAAAAAAGTCTCCACTTTTTCTTTTGAGGTATCATGATGTGTTATCAAATAAATGTGATATATTATTAAAAAAATTAATACATATAATATTACGAATAAACACTTAAACGAAAAAAATTAACTATATAATAATATATTATATTATAAATTTATAATGTCATGTAATATTGTAATTGTATTATTTTCATTTAAAGAATTTTAATGGGGAGTTGTTAATTTGCTTGTTCGCATTTTTTTAGTTTGCTTCTTTATACATTTAGTTTTGGTGGGCTGTGGTTTCCATTTAACATCTTGGATCTTTGACCATGTGTATATATATTGTGACAAAATTTTCCAACCATTAATTGACTGCTCTTTGAAGAGAAAAGAAGAGATTGGTTCACACATTATGGTGGGTAACAACGTGAAGGCAAAACATGCAGATTAACCCTTCAACTCATTGGGTAGTGGCATAATAACCCCTCAAGTCCATTCACTTGTAGACTAACCCTCTAACTTGCATCTACTGGCAAAATAGCCCTTCTAACAATCACTTTAATTCTAACCTTTTGCTTTTTCATAGACTTGACATTTGAGTCCTTCAACTTAATTTTCTTTTGATCTTTAACCTTAATAAAATTTTTATTTCTTGTAGGCCTACTGCCCTTCTTACATTAAAAATATATTTAACTTATTAGTTTGATATTATTCCTTATTCTATAATCTTCTTTTATGGCTTTGATACCAAAAAAATGGGGGTTTTTTGGAACCTAATTCAAACTACAAACTAATGAGTAGCTATGTTAAGCTCAATAAGTTGTGGAATCAAGTCTATTACATTGCTAATAGAGACAGTCTTTGCTCAACCTCCTTGAGTCTTTTTAGATTTTCATTTAAATCTGTTGCTGTTCACTTTAACTTTTTGAAATTCTTGAAGAGATGATAATCATCTAAATATTCAATATTACTTTTTTCTAAAATTTTTATTATTTTATTTTTGTAATATTTGCATTGTAGCTCATAAAATTCTTTATCTAAAATGATTTCTTGAGCAAAGTCAAGCATCCTAAAATATTACAAGTAGGCCTTTAAAATAGACTTTTTTTATTTGAAATATAAAAAGTCAGGTATTATTTCCTTATTATTTCTAATCTCAAGAATAATAATGTCAAAGAATAATAAAACTGTTTCCATGCCCACCTAGCTTTCATATGATAAAACAAATGAGTTAGAATTATACCTAAAAATCTTTAGTCTAGCCTTTGGTCAAGCTGATGCTTTCTTTGTCCAACCCTCAACGCCATACTCTAGCTACCATGGGTATTTGGATAGGACAAGTGACCTCATTGTTGCCTAAGTTTCTTCAAGTTCTTCTCATTGTTTTCTATGATGGAAATCAAGAAGGATAGAAACAAAAGAATTATTCTAAAACATGTTTTTATTTATGAGAAAGGAAAGGGAAAGTTCCTTTTCCTCTTGAAGAGTATTTACAGATGCATGGTGGAAGGTTCGCAAGTAAGGTATTTGGGTCTTTGTTTGCTTCTATCTTGATCTTCTTAGACTAAATTCCAATATGAACTATATGGTGACTAGGAAAATATTGAGGCTTCTCCCATTCTGGTGCTGCAAAATCGATTTTGACAAATATTACTCCTTGAGCTTTGGTGCCAGCTTTGAAGTCTTTTACTCCTTAGTGTATAAATTTTAGAAGTTCTAATACTTCCTCATTATTTTTTGAGAGATAGATACAGTTTACAAAACTGTAATGGAATAATTCATTTTTTGCTTTCGGGTTTGCACCCTGCAAAAAATTAACTTTGGGATAAATCCCTTAATGCATAGGATGGCAATTCTTGGTTGTCCTCATTGAATATGCCATTTTACAAACTATGTGATATTCTTGCAAATAATCTTCACTCATTGTCATTTTTGGCAAGGTGTCTAATATTGTAACTTTCTTCTCTTTTTTTCTTGAGTAATCAGGTTGCAAGTTATGGTTTTCAACATTTTGAAAGGTTGGCTTTTCAGCTTGAGATGCTGATATTTCTAAGGGAGAGTATTTGACATAATTGTCAAATTTCCTAGAACTTTCTCCAAATAACCCTACTGAAGGATTACCTTGTTCAAAATTTTCTTTTAGCTCTTGTTAGGAGCTCTTCTTTGCCATTTGGTTAGATTCCCTAGAGCTGTTTTTGACAGTAGTAATTACTTCAAAATTCATTAATTTTTTTTATCAACTCTTCTTCTAGGGCATGTTGTCCTTGGTTTAATAACTTAAGGCCTTTAATAATCTTTTATTGACATTCATCCATTATCACTTAGCCTTTGATCATTTTTTTTTTGGCCTTCTCTTATTTGGCTATTGCCTTCAATGAGTTTCTTTTGACCTCTAAGAATAAGGCCTTTTCCTTTACTTCTAAGTTTCAGGATCTCATCAATTAGCTCTTTCTCTACTCAAGAAATCTGCAAGACAATTATTAGTTCCTTTGACATGTTCAATTTCAAAATCATATTCTTCAAAGAATGTTTGTCATCTATTTAATCTTTTATATTATGGTGTTAAAGGTAATTTATTAAAAATAAATTTCTTAACTTGAGTATTGTCAATTCTAATCTTAAAATGTTTTAGTATAAGAAGAAACTAAACTTTTTTATTCTATTTTTTATAGCCAATACTTCTTTTTTATTAGAATGATAGCAAGTCTCTACATCTTTAAATATACCTATAGCATATCTACAAACTTTCTCTTGAGAATTTTTCAAAGCTTCCCCCTAAAATGTGTTTCCTAGCATCAATTCCACACTTTCAATCATTTCTATTTCAACATGAGCTATTATAGTGATTTCATGTTGTATCTTATTCTTATCATCTATTCTAAGAGGTACTTTAGCATATTCATGTACTGTAGCCACCGCACTATTAAAATTGTAATATGTATATGGCTTAATAAGCTCAAATCTTTGTAGCTGTGGAATCATATTAGTATGGATATGTGTTACTCTTGCTATTGTATCTATCAACATAGAAATGTTATGCCATTCCTTTCCATCATAATAATCTCCTTTTATTTTGAAATGTCTAGAGGGGATCTTTAAGGTATCTAGCACCACTTCATGTTTTATACTAGTCATCCTGGTTAAGACTTCTTTATCTTTTTTAGGGTAGCTCAACGTCCCTAAGTTTATACTATTTCTATGGCTTTGTTTAGGTTCTATTCTAAGTAATAGTCTTCTTGACTTATATGCCATTAATCTAAGTTTTTCTCTTTCTCCTATTAATAGTGGTTTTTCACTAAGATCTATTTCTCATTTTTTAGGTAGTTCTATTTCAGTGATCATTGCTAGTTTTTAAATTTGTCTTGTTTCAGTGAACATAAAATCTAATTTAATATATTCTTTGTTTTCGAAAAGATTAGACTGATAACTATTGGTCAATGCATAACTTATCATATAGCAAATACTATATGGCATTGATCCATCTTTCATAAAATTCTCTCTAGTAAATCCATGTGCTAGATTTAGTGTTTTGTTGATATTTCTATCATTAATATTTTAGCACACTTTGGATATACTATGAACATAAGTTTTTGGCAACTAAGGTTACCTTAAACTAATCCTAGGATAGCATCCTTTCTATTATTAATTCTATTGTCTATTAAAGCTAGTTTTATTGAGATGTCTATAACTTCTCTAAAATGAGCTTCAATAAGGATTTAAATTCCTCCTATATGGATAAATCATATCCTTGATCTATTGGATTCCTTTATTTTTGATAATTTATTTTCTATTTCTAACTTGATGAGTAGAGGTATATTTATTGTTCTTGTTGTATTCTTGATAAGAATGCTATATTCATTGGTGGATATTCCCTAACAAACTATATCTTTCCTAAGGATTATTTATAAAGGAATTTGACTTGAATCCCTATTCTATTACAAGGTCCATTCCTTTTTGTCTAATTCTTTTATACTTACTTTTATCAAATACAAATACTTAGCTATATTCTCCATATCCTTTATATTCTTCTTCAGAATAAGCTTCTCCTCCTTCGATATTCAGATTTGTCACTACTGGAAGTATCTAAACTTCTACTTCAAATATAATTCCATTACTATTTATAGAGCTAGTTTCTATTTAGCTTAACTCTTCTTCATAAAATTTTAAAATCTTAGTACTTTCTCTTTTATATCTTTTAGGATATTCATTTGCATAGTATTTTTCTTCTTTACATAACTAGCATGTGCATTTCTTAGAATTCTTTTTATACTTTCTTAGTGCTTTTGTTTTCTTAAAATACCTCTTCTTCTTAACAAAAAATTTATTCTTATTAAACCTTTGTTTATTACTTCTTGTAATTTTAAATCTTTTGTTTCTCTTCTTGTGGTTTGAATAACTACATCCCAACTTGATTGAATCATTATTTTTGGGACAACATATTCCCTTTTCCATACTTTATTTTTTAATTTATTAATAGCTATAGGTTTCTATACACCACTGATTTATTTTGGTTTTTGAGAACTAAATTCTTAGGCCTGAGGTATCAATTTAATCTTCTACATAGGTTCTATAAGCTTCTACTAGTTTTATTCCCCAAGGATTAAGGATTTTTCCAAAAAATAATTCTCTTAGACCTTTAGCCATTCCATGATTTGAGGTTTTATAATAGTATTTCTGGAATAAACAAATTCATTAGTTTAGCTCACAGAGATTACATTATTCTAAATTTTGCAAGTTCCACATTGCTATTCTTCCAATTTTGGCTTCTTCTTTTTCTTGATTTTCTTCCCAATTTTCTACTAAAAATTCTTTTCTTATAGTTGATTTGAACATAGTTATTATGTCCTAGATTGCTTCATTTTCATTTACTTCTTCTGAAGTAAGATTTCCACTTACAATGGCATTACTTTCTTCTTCATTTAGATTGACAAACCAGTCATGAACTATCCCTCTAAAGGTGACCTCGATAAATCTAACTACTTGTAAAGCATTCTAGTTTTTGTTTGCTATGATTGTCCAAGTGGCTTGAGTTCAATCACTAATGACTTTTTTTGGGTCAGTAACACAGTCTAAATGTCGTCAAATGCCATTGGTATTGATAATTTGTTCTTTGACTCTAACTAAGGTTTTAAGTCTAGATTGATTTCCAAATTTCTTTCTATCATATAATATTTCATGTATTTGGTTTCTATTTTTTTTGTAACTTTGACTAGTGCTAGACTCTACCCTTGTTGTATCGGGAATTTTGTTGGAGTTATGTTAGAATGTCTCTCATGTTTTTCTTCTTCATTTTCTTCTTCAATTTCTTCCTTTCCTTCTCTTTGAATATTCATCTTCATATTTTCTAGTTGTTTAATAGTTATCATAATCTATTTGCACAAATTGTCTAATTCTTCCACATTTTCCTCCTCTTGGAATCTTTGTTCTAATTCTTTCAATTTTGCTTCTTGAGCTTTTAACATAAAAAGTGTTATTCCCTCTGATTTAGGTTTTTCTATGAAAATTCTGGGATTACTTTAAATCCTTCATTTATTTATATAATGTTTCATCTACTACAAACTAAATAAAATAGTATCTTGTATATCCTTAAGCTGAGTTTGGATTTTATATAAATTCTTATCTATATCACTTTTCAGTTGCAGGATTACTCTATTAAACATCTTTAAGCTTTTACGGTAAATTCTTAAGTAACTACTTTTAATATCTTAAGAATTTCTTCTATTTTGATTTCTATATCTCTAACTTGAGATATTAGAGTCTTTGAGTGTTTGATAGATTTTATTTCTTCTTTTATTTCTTTCAAATCTTTTGAATTTTTAATTCTATTTATCTTGTCTTTGATAGACTCAAATTCTTATGAAAGGGATTTTCCCATTTCTTTAATTCTTCTCAAACTATTTTCATTGATAATTTCTATTTCTATAATCTTATCAATGATAATTATATCTTCACTACGAATTATGTTTTTACCCACTGTATTGAGTAAATACATGTTAATACAATTTATTTATTCATTATTCATGTTAATTTTAGTAAATCAATTATTTCTTTTAATTTATTAATTCTTTGTTCTCTAAATCTAATATGCCTATTTTTTTTATTAATTCCGATATCCAGTAACCACATTGGATCTCGATTAATTCAAAATCGAGCCGTGTCGGATCCCTTATTGGGGGAAGCTCTCCTAGCGACTGTTTTTCTATTTACAATACTCAAACTTAAGACTTTGCTTAAGAGAACCGAACTCATTCCACTCAGATCAACAGGTTGTTGGTAACAATATGCCTATTATACAATATTATTATGGAGTTTATCATTCCATTTTCCTGTCTTAACTCAACAAGGCGATTTTGTTTTATTTCTTCTAGGATTCTTTTTGGATAGTAAATATTTAGTATTGATCTTGTATATGTGGCAATGTCTCCCATTAAGATTTTCTTGGGGTTTAACTATTGTCCTGTTGTTTATTTGAGGACTAATCCTGCAATTTTTCAATTTTATTTGGCGCCAGCTTAATCTCTAGTGACTCTAGGGAGTGATTTGCCACTGATTTCCGTACAAGGGGGTGTTTTGCCACCATATTGCAGGTATAGGGGTTTATTTGCACCTTATGCTTAACGTGTAATACAATCTCCAACCAACGTGTTCAATTTGTTGACTTTGATTAAACTAGAGAGAAGTACCATGTAGCTAGTAGTTATAACAGTCGTGCTGCTGTGTATGGACGGTGGCTATATGACGTTAAAAAAAAAAAAGAATATATTTAGTTTAACATATTTTTTAATATTTATTTTAATTTAATTATTAAAATATAATATAAATATATTTAATTTAATCAATTTTTATATTTTATATGTATAATTATATTTTTAAGTTTAT
>BPVZ01000084.1:675189-692590 GCA_020521535.1 Rubroshorea leprosula
TTCACTAATTTAAAGAAAATATCCAACCTAATTCTTATCTTCTAGACTGTGAAACACTCTTCTTTATTTTACTTTATTTTTCCATACTGACCAAGGAATAGTCATTCCATCCAATTGAACTTAACCTTAGTTTCTGAAACACTCTATGGAAGAACAAAATTGATTGTTCTCCAATAAATTGTGTTAATCACTATATAGTTTTTATAGGCGAAATCAGTGTGATGGCTAAGATCGAGCATTTTGTATTATAGTCTTAACAGACTATGAGAGGGAAGCAATCTTATCAAATAGAAAGACAAAAATTGAAAGAATACATGACAAATAAAAAATAATGCTTTAAAACATGTTTTTGAAATATACCTCTGCAAATTTTATATCGGCATCCCTGTTCATTTGGTCTCCCTACAGCATCACCAACACAATGGATCTACAATGCAGGAAAATATAAATTTTGTTATATCATTGTTCCCATGTTAAAAAGTAAAGAAACTACATGGAGATTGTGATTAGTCAGAGAAATGCAAATGAAGTAACCTGGATTAGGACCTTCACGTGATGAAATTGTTGAGACGTCCAATTTTTGAGTCCACAGCTATCTGTCTCTTATTCTTCCAGCGTTCAGTATCGTATTCATTGGTAAAGATTTACTGTTAATGGTAGAAACCGAATTTCAATTTCCAGTTGAAAAATGAATAGTCAATAAGTAAGGGCGGGTGAATGAAAACTCAGAGAAAATAAAGTGGGACATTCGGTACGAAAAGAAACAAAACCAGCTTGTATCCATAATTATAATGAGTCCGCAGCGTCTCTGGTAATGAAGGATACAAAAGGGACCAACCATCTGCTCGAACTCTGGAAGCTAAAAGCAATTTATAAGTTATCAATTTCCTCAAACCATGATGTTTAATAATAGCTAATTTACTGCTTTTTGTATGTTTAGCACTTTTTCCCAGTAATTAAAATCTCTTGAAAACGCATCTGAGAAGCAAAAAGGGATAAAATGAAAAATATATTCAGAATAAGGAACTGCACAAGGAGTTATAAATTGGGAAAAAAATTAGTAAAATCGAATTTCAGATAGAATATAGGTTTCTTTTTAGACTTTCTCAATCATTTGGTATTGAATTAGTAGAATCAAATCTCAGATTAATTTTTTAAATTTAATTTAACTTGGTAAATCATTTCCAAGAGCAAGTCCATAAGCATTTCACTGAAGACGGCAGACTGCGTCAACATTAGTTTGCAATAATCTCGAGTAACAAACTAAAAATAAAAAATAAAAAATAAGAAAAATGTAATTAGCGGGTCATGCTCATATTCTACAGTGAACTCGACAGAGACTTTCAATCCTTTAGGGGTTGCTTACTTGAATCTTTTTCCTGTATTCTGCATTCAATCATAAAACCTGTTCTTACAAAAAGATCTAAAAAAGATAAGTTCTAATGTACTACTACAATTCATATAATCTTTGGCCAATTACTGCATCTTTTTATTGATTCTATCCATCTTACGAACTATGTCTAAGTTCCACAAGGTCAAATCATTATTCTTCTCCCTTGTTCTACTTAACTATTTGTACCCACGCCCAACCTTCTAAAGGTTATCTTCACTTCTTATCTTATCTTTTCTTTAATTATGACCAAACATTAATCTAAACATTCTGATTTCAGCTAAGTCATTCAATGATTAAGCTCTCTTACCACACAGTTCCTTAAACTATAGTTGATTTCACTCTTACAACTTAGTGCCTTAAACAATAGTTGGTTTTATAACTAATTTACAAAATCATCCCTTACAACTTGGTGGAAAACTTAGAATTACCTATACGTCTGGAAACTAACAATTTTATGGCTAACATCATCTTTAGGTTTTCAACCTTGATGAACACCTAAGCTAAATTATCATGCCAATGAATTTTTCAACCATCAACTCAAACATCCCACCTTCAATTCCTTTTTTGTTAAAATTACAATTAATGTACAGTATTTTAGTCCACTTACCTAAGACCTAATGATTAGCTCTTCACTTCAAGCATTGGCATAAAAAATTAATGTCTGTGATATCATCAGAGATAAAAAAAAAAAAAAAAAAAAAAAAAAAAAAAAAAAATAATCCATCATGAGAGAAATTGTAAACTTCCTTGTTCATTCATCTAATGGGCAATGCTTATCGTCAGAACTATACATTTTCATACAATGCTGATTAACAAACATCAATTAAAATACCTTTTAACAGATGTATTTGGCTAGACAATCATCAAAATCAAAGGCAGCAATTTTCTCTGAATCTTGGAGACCATCATCCTACAAAATGATCAATCTAATCAACAGACGAATGTCTTTAAGTACTCCAAACCAACAAGTGTATGCGAGAAAACTTAAGGTAAGAACATCAGATTAGATGGCCTTATTGCCAAACTTTATGGAATATGCAATTCCATCCACTTTCCTTTTTTTTTAATTATCCTTATGCTTCTGTTTTGGTGTTATTGAGCCCAATTATTATGAATTAAAATTTTCATATCAATTAAATTACTTTGTTGGTGTTTATGCATACAAAAAAAATTAATGACTTAAAAAAAAAAAAAAAGAAAAAAAAAGAAGAAGGCAATTGCAAGCCTTAATAGAAACCAAAAACAATAGAATAAAGAAAAACTCGAAAATGGCTGTGTTAGGAAGAGGGAATGACTATTTCTCCAAGTTCTGAAAAGAAATACATTGAAAACTATTTTTTAATCAAAAGTTAGAATCAATGGAACCAGAATATATAGATCTTGAAGGCTTCACTGAACCATATAAAATTTCAGGGGCTAAAAGTCAATTTCACATCTTTGACAAGTTTGAGGGCGCTATCACAATCATTTAAATACCACCAAATAATGCAGATATTGCTAATTACTACCATATAAGAATAATAGCTAATCAGGAAAAATAAAATTTGCAAGATGAGAGCAGTTATTAAAAACAATGTCTTTCCAATATCAGGGAAGCAGTTAAGCTGATCATTTTTACTTTTCATTTTAATACTGGTAACTCACCCTCTCAAGAAACATGATTGTCTGGAATGCCTTCCATTTTGGATACAATGCAGCATCAAAAACAGATAAAGAGTAAATTCTTTGAATATTACAAGAAAGGAATCTCATTTGACATGCTACTGCACAGAATATATTAGTGTAGCATACATGCATCATACCTTATACTTGTCCTAGATATCAGACACTGAAAGGGCTGAACTCAGCTTTCTCATTAGCTGTTGACAACTAAGAATAAACACATAAAATTAAAAATAAGATTTCCATCTCAGGAAAACAGATATTAGAAACTGAAAGAAATATCCTTTACACATAAATAATAACTCTGACGAGTAAAACAAAAATTCCCCTTTAAAAAGGTGCAAGGAGAAAAGGATAACCATTAGCACACCTTTATTTTCTTTGGATTTCTTTCCTCTTCCTTGTCTTTAACTGTCCTCGAAACATGGTTAACATGGTGATGCAAAATATTGGAGGTTTTTGGTTTTAAACTGATACAAATACAGTCACAAACATGGGGATTGAGAAGTTTTCCTTAAAACAGAGAAGGAAAAAAATAAAAACTGAGCAGATACATAATGATCCAATTTAAGTTCATTTTCCTAATTTCAATTTGCAGGAATTAACCTAGTCCAAATGTGGATTTAATTATTTGAGGAAAGACAAATAAAATTTCCCTATAAATTGCAGTTTGCTCACTGCCTGCAACCTAAATAAAAGAAATCCCTCCTGATTGTAGCTGCCTCTTATTTTCAGTTTCTGTTAAAAGCATATATCAGGAACATTGATGTTCTCATCACTCATTTCCATTTGCTAGAGATAAATGCATTTAGATTCCAACTTGACATTTCAACTGCAAAACCTAGTCAAAGCACAGAATGCAGGCATGGGGCAAAAATAAGAGAAAGCATTTGCATTTGTAACACAATCCAAAAAGATTGACAGTGCCTTAAAAGTAGCTATGCACATGAGAATGGCTGGTAGATTTTGCAATTTTCTTACTGATCCTTTAACCCCTAAAGTAACACCTGCTGCATTTATGAGATATTCCTGTAATCTTCCCAAATATCTTGAGCAGTAACTTATAGAAAAGAAACCTTGAAGATAAATTAGCAACCACTTAACTACATTAAAAAAAAAAAAAAAAAAAAGTTGTTATTACAGATCCTAGCCAGTATAAGAATCAAGACTTCTATAATTGAGCTCTTTAGTGAGAATTTCTATGTTCCAATTTGGGTGAATGTGTTGGAATTGAATCCCCCTCTCAATTTCTTCGATAAATTCAAGGTAAAATCCCAGCGAACTGATCACCTCCCATTCCTACCACTGATCTGACACTTAAAGATACAATTCAAGAACAAATTTTCAAGAAATATCATTCATGAAAAGCAACAAAAGAATTCAAAGTCTCATAAGAAATGCAATTACCATAACTCTGCATTCCCCTTGATTTGAGATTTGAATCTACCAATATTTTTCTATATCCAATCTATAACTATCCAAGGACTGTTTTTATAACTTCAAGCAATATCTACAATATTTATCTATTGCTCAAATGTAATCTCAAAGATAGAGCATCTCTCTCATACCCAGAAAACCATAATCAAAACTTAAATACCTGCTCCGGAGGTGTATTTGGCACGTCTAACAATATCTTCAAAGCCTCTGGTTCAGCATTCTAAAACCATAAAAACGAAACCAATCAACCATACATAAAACCCCAAGACCTCTGGTTGAATGCCCTTGATCGTGCCAACCTCGAGATAGGAAAAGCCCTTGATTGTCTCCAGGGACTCAATTCTCTCAGAAAAGCAGTCCACACGGCCGCGCCGCCCTTTTTGCTCGATGACCGGGCTGATTTCGCGTCCTCCATCACCACTCTGGTTGACATTGGCGGGTTCTAGAGGCTGCTGAAACAATCCAAAAAGGTTTGGGGATTGTAGTTCGGTCTTCTGCAGGACTGCCGGTGATGGTACAAATGAAGGAGAAGATTAGCATAAATCAAGGGCTTTCTCCAACATTTTCCCGCCAAATCTTACCGACGGCGGTAGTAAATTCCCGGGCTTTTGCTGAATCACGAATTTTGATGGTATGCGTCGATGATGTGTTTGCTTACCGAGAAAATATGAAGGAAAATAAATGAATTAAGGGTAAAAAGGATATTTTCTACATTTTAACAATTTATCTCTAAAAATGGAAAATTTTGAGCTGCGCCTGTAACTTTTAGCAAAATCTTCGCAGAAAGCCTAGAAAAACGCCTGCTTTATCTTCTCCGATGGACCCTTATGATGAACAGAGATTGAGGAATGAAGTTATATACCTCCACGGTCTTTGGCATCAGGGTCCTCCCAGAAACCAGAACCCTAGGCCTAATTACATCCATAATCCATCAATGAACCTCCATCGTACCAACCCCACCGCCAATTTCAAGAGGAGACACGGACCCAGAAACCGAATTCACACGACCAACAAGAAGAATGCTTCGGCAGGATCTGTGCCAGTACTGCAAGCAGACCCAGGTCCGGAATGGCCTGTTAAGCCGCAGGCAGATGTTCCAGCGACTTGGCCCCAATTTAAACCCAAGCAGGATCAGCCAAGTCGACCCCTTTCAGATGAAGAGCAGACCAAATTGACATCAATGAGAATACAGCAAAAGGCTCTTGATGCCTGCCGAGGGTTCTTCAAAAATAGAGTTGATCGTGATCGAGACGATGATGGAGAGAGTGAGGATTTTGAGTGTGGAGATGAAGATTACCTGCTGGAGAAGGATGAGATTGATGGGAGTGAAGAGTACAAGTTTTTTCTGGATATGTTCATTACCAATGGAGAGTTGAGGAGTTTCTATGAGATGAAACATGAATGTGGGGAGTTTTTTTGCTTGGTTTGTGGTGGCATTGGTGAAAAGATTGGCAAGAACTACAAGGGTTGTTTAGGACTCATGCAGCATTCAATGGCAATATCAAAAACAAAAAGAAGAGTAGCTCACAGAGCTTTTGGACAGGTTATCTGTAAGGTACTTGGATGGGACATTGATAGGCTGCCTGCTGTTGTGCTGAAGGGGGAGCCCCTTAGTCGTTCTCTGGGAAATTCAAAGGAGACACAGGTATATGTTTTCTGTGAGTTATTTTAATTTTTGTGTTTCACAAACCAAGTTGGGTTGAATTCTGCAGGAAGATTTGAATGTTGTCAAGGGCACTATGGATTCTGTTAACGACAGTGGTGGTGAGTCAGTTGAAAAAGAGGTGTGTACTGTTGCTCAGGGTACTGGTGAATTGATGACTTTTGTGGTTAGTGCTGGGCAGGACTTCAGGATTATTTGTTAATTTTTATGGATATTTTCTGTAATTTGAGGTTGGGGATTGGTAATGCTTGTAGTTTCTGGTTGCAGGGTTCCTTGGAAGAAAATAATGCCCGTGGCCGTGCTGAAAAGCTCGTAGTTGGAACTTCAGGTATTCAATCAAATGAAGAAATAGCCGTTGATTGTGTGGTAAGATCCTTGTTGTATATTTGTATATGTAATTTTTTTGCTGTCATTTCTCATGGACTCTTGGAATATGTCTGATTTGGGTTAGCACCATAATGGTACAACAAATCTTCCTGCATTCAGTTCTGACAACTTGTCTCTTATGATAGGCTTGGTAAGTCCTCATTTTAATGAAAAACCTGAATCTTGTCCACAAGTCAATCTAATAATTATTTCGAAATAGAAACAAACATGATGCGTACCATTGTCTATAGATGTAACATCGATTGGCAATTGGGCTGGATAAGTTTCAGTTATTAAATATGTACTTTATGGGTTCTAATGATCTTAATTATTTAAGTGTGGAAATACAAATGCATTTGAATTACTTGTTACCTCAATTCATCAGGTTCATAGTATATCCTTGAGAACACTGTGGTTAATGATCCATAAGTATTTGTATCTTGTTAATCATTGGGTAAAAGGAGGAAGAAGAATACAGAGAGTGTTATAAGGTTTAGAAGCCTAGAGAATATGGATACTTGTATTTTTTTAGATTTACTTGACCAACCAGTTAATGCAAGTCTGAGGTAACATTATTCTCAAACAAATTTTGCCAAGTTGCTGGTTTTCTTCCTGCTTGTTTTAAAATAGTTCTCTACCTCCTATCCTATCTCCTCCTTCCTTGGTACCTTTGGTTCTCTTCCTGCCTCTTCTAATATAGTTCTTTACCTCCTATCCTATCCCTAATGATCCTGGTAACATGAAGTTAAGATTTGTTATGGATTGTGTGCAATGCGGGGATTGATCTCATCACAGGTTACAAGCACTGAATGGCCAAGCATAAAGCCTGTTAGAGAGTCCCTGTCAAAAACTATGGAGTGGCCCACCTTTGAGCCTCGCACAGCTCCAGAGACTAATGTCACTTCTGCTGAAGAACAAGTGAGATTGAACATGCTGCAGTTACAGCAGAGGGCTTATGAGGCTTGCAGACAATTCTTTGTTAAATCTGCTGGATTAGATGGTGATGAGGATGACAGCGAAGAAGATGATGATGAAGATGATTTGATGGATGAAGATGGATCTAAAGAATCTGAAGTGTATAACTTCTTTCTGAGACTCTTTACTGAGAACAGTGAGCTCAGGAGTTACTATGAGAATAACGTTCGAGGCGGTGAGTTCTATTGTTTGGTCTGTGGTGCAATTGGGAAGAAGGTTTGGAAAAGGTTTAAAGATTGTCTGGGGCTTCTTCAGCATTGCACTGCTATATCAAACACAAAGAAAAGGCAAGCTCACAGAGCTTTTGGACAGGTTATTTGCGTGGTGCTTGGTTGTGATATTGAACATCTTCCAGCAATTGTGTTAAAGGGCAAACCTCTCAGTTGTTTACTGACAAAGTCAGGCATGCCTGAGGTAAACCATTTATGTCCGCAGATACATTAAAACTGGTATAGTGGTCCGTTACTGATTGGAGTCAAATTATTGCAGTCTGGGCTTGACAGCAACACTTCTCGTAACCCGATAGAGTTAGGTGCTCCTAAGAACAATACAAATTCTGAATCAACTTTGACAGAGGATGTTGATGCACTGCAGAAGAATGAGATGTTGATAACCAGTGAGGTTAGCAACTCAGACAAATTGAAGGTTCTACTTTGCACTGCTCTAAACTATGAGGAATATTGGATTATAGTTTTCTTATCTTTTCCTTTTTCTAAATTCTTGATTGGCTTGCATTTCAGAGTTCTTTAAATGAAGACTGCAACAAAGACAATACTTTTGACACTGTAGCTCCAGATTTGATAGCGAATGAGGAGGCAACACTGCAACAGTGAATTATCTGGTAAGTTTATTGTTCTGTTTACTGGTTGTTCTAAATTTCTTCATCCCTTTATGGCTTTAAAGTATCGAAATGTTTATGTTTTCTTAACATTTTCCTCTCACAATGTTTTACCTTCTATTGACAAATCCTTGCATGCATTACCTATGGTTGTGGAATGTCACCTGCTCCCTATGGGATAGTGTGCCAAGTTCTTTGTTTGAACTAGGCCTCCCCCTATTCCCAATAAACAAAAATGAAAAGCTCAAATCCTTGAATGCTGTTCACTTTGAGATTTAGTTTCTATAACCAAGTTTTACAAGAATGAACCACACTTTCCGCTCATACAATGTGCATTTTGGTAGCATCTAAGTTAGAAATTGTTTGTTCTTTGCTGATAAATAAATATGTCAACAGAATCATTCAACGGAAAGTGGAGTTAGAAAATGAAGTTGATATTCAACAAAATGATTCCCGTATTGGTCACATGAAGGAAGACTGCAATTTGAAATGAAGATATGCTGTCAATGAAATTTTGTAGACGATGAAAGTTAACATTGCAGAATGAACATTTTGGATGGTGGGATGACTTTTTGATGCAAATGATAATTTATAATCACCACCCTTAACCTCAATTATGCGTTTGTAAAAGCCATATTGAATTATCCCAGTCCAATATGAAGAGGGATGATAAAAATCCTGTGTCCTGCATACCAAAACCTCCCTAGATGGGCAAGGATAACAGAACATTAAAACTATGCTCATTAATCATTTCTCCATTGGATGTCTTTGGAGACACGAAGAAATTTTACCGCAACATAGGAAGTATCCTTAATTAATTAAAAAAAAAATCACATTAAAATTCATGTCATGTTGAAGTGTTAATTTAGTTCGAACACGGAACCTTAGCATGAGGTGCAGAAGTTTACCGCAACCTTGGCTTGTGGTGGTGTTGATGATGTTTGTTTCGGCCAGGCTCATCATGGATCAATTACAGTGAAATCTTTTTGTCTCAGAGCTTACAGTGTGGCTCTCGTTTGAATATACGAGGGTCATGACCCATTGAGCTAAGTGCTGCTTGAATTGTGAATATGGTAGAGCTATGTGGGTGAGAACTATTGTTAGCTCAATCACATGCTCATCCCAAGAAACTAGCTTAATAAGTGTGAATGTCTAGAAGCTCAAGATGCTTACAGTTACTTTCTTTCTACATCCGTAGCCCTACTATATTCATACGACCATTGTTAAATTAATTTCTAAGTGCAAATGACTCTCTTTACTTAATTGTTTAAATTGGTTATGGGTATAGCTTAAATTTGTAATTGTTGTAGGTTATACTTTCATTTTACGCTATAGTGCCATGTTTTAGAGATTCTAATGTAATCTCTTTTTCCATTCTTCAATAATAATCTCTAATTTCCTTAAGGGGAAAAAATGGTGTCTTTTATTGGCTTGATACTTTCAGGGGTGTTTGGTTGGGAGAAACTTTCTTCTTAAAGTTCTTTAAACTTTCTCTCTTACAAAATTATTAATATATTTTTACATTTTAATATTACAATAAAATGAGAGTAAAAGTGGCATTGTTAATTTTTATTTTTCAATTTCCAACATGTAAAGTTTTCTTCCCACATTATTTTTTTGTAAGAAAAAAGTTTTCCTATAACTACTAGAGGTTCACTTAACAACTTTTCCTACTAATTTTTTCAATATTAATTTCTTACTAAACACAACAAAGTTAAAATTTGACCAAAATTTCATTATAAAACTTAGGAACTTTATATACAATATTTTCTTAACCAATTTCGTAGTAAAAATTTTCTTAATAAAATGACATTTTAACCAAACAGGCTTGAAGTTATATTTGGTTTGAAAAAATCATAAGGGTGGAGAGGGAGGCATTTCCTTGATTTATTTATAAAAAAAAAAAAAGAAAAGAAAAGAAAAGAAAAATTGTAGGGAAGGTTAGGGAAGAGGTTTTCTCTATTTTCTTTTTTACTTTTAATTCCATTATCCATTTTAACTCAACCAAATGAAAAATATTTCTTCCACCAATAAGAGCTTCAGTAAGTTGGCATTTACTAATTTAAAAACATTAATTTGGGATCAAAATCAAAGATTTAATATCTATATTATCAAGTAGTTAACTTTGTGATATACCAAAAAAAAGTTGATATTCTTCAATTTCTCTCCTTTTCCATTCATTTTTCTCAAACCAAACATATCCTCAATTTAGACTTTAAATATCACACCGTAAATGTTCTTATGAGGCACTAGAATTTCCTTTAAACATTAGCCAAAATCATGAGTTTATTGATCTTTGTTCTTTAGGGAACATCTCGGGGCAGTTAAGAGGTTGAATTTACAAATTAAATGTTTTTTATTTGAATCCTTAAATGAGTGAAAAGAGATTTAAGAAACAGAAAGTTATTAACTGCTATATAAGTTATCATCAAATGTATAACAAAAAAAAAAAAAAAAAAAGGTAATTTTCTTAGTTTGTAAAACAAGGTTGAGGTTCAAGCCACTATTGTTTTTCTTAAAGTTATTAATTTTATTTATAATTTTATCAATATATAGTTATTTCCTTACATAGTTTTTTAAGATGTTAAAAATATTTGTTTACAAATTGATTTTAATCTGTTAAATAATAAATATTAATTATTTTATTATTTATTAATTATTTGTAACAGATAAACTTAGATAAAAATTTTACTATTTTGATGGCCATAACAAAACCAACAGTGATCATAACCATTCCAGTATAACAAAGGTTTGTTTGTTGATCTTTTGCTAATCTGCTCCTCCTTTGGATCTTGTAGGGTAGGGGTGAGTATTGGGTACGGACATACTTATTATTTGCAAGTATTTTATCCATTTGAGTAAATACCATACCTAAACTATAAAAAAATTAGGTAAATAATGGATATATATGAAAATAGCATACTTGTAAGTATTAAATTAAATAACAATTATTGTAGTTCAATATCAATATAATAACAATATTTTTAAAAATAAAAGTAATAAAATGAAAAAATAAAAATAAAAGTTAAGTTAGCCTTATAAGTTAAATAAATTACATATACAATAATAACAATTTATATAAATAACAAATCCCAAGTTTAACACATAACATATGCAGTAATAGTAACTCGTGCAAGACTTTTTCTTTTCCTAAATCAAATATACAAATATAAACTCATAAGCTATCCAATACCTATTAAATTAGAAATCAAATATAGATTTTTGAGTCTTTGAATAAGTGACAAGTCTAATAAATTATACTTAAAAAATTTTAAGGTAAATACCAAATATTGTAATTGAAAATTCCCACCTTATTGCAGATAAAAATCAGTGAAAGCCCAAAATCAAGTCCAATTTATGGCAGAAAAATGGTCCAATTTGAAGGCCCAGCCCTTACATTCAAAATCCTAGGGATTTTGTTGCCACGTCACCGAAGATATATATTACAGTGATTTTCCGCGCACATCTCAAGCAAGATCAACCAAAGAGATTCTGTTTGGCAAAAGAAAGAAAACCTCAAAACCAGAGAGAATGGCAGGCATAGGTCCGATTTCACAGGACTGGGAACCGGTGGTGATCCGGAAGAAGGCGCCGAACGCCGCCGCCAAGAAGGACGAGAAGGTCGTCAACGCCGCTCGCCGTGCCGGTGCCGAGATCGAGACCCTCAAAAAATGTATCATTTTTCTTTTCCCTCTTCTTTTTATCTTTGCATATGTTGGAGAAAATCACCACTTCTAGGAAGATCAAATATTTCAGCCGTCATGAACCAAAATTGCTTTGGATCATTGGAATAAACCCTAGGTTTTTTTTTTTTTTTTTTGATAATTTTTTAATTTATTTTTATAATTATTGGATAATTAATTTACGGGAGCTCTAGGGTTTGTGAGTATGAATGTTATAATTCATTGATGTATATATCAAGAAAGAAAATATAATTCCTTTCTTTGAGTTTTAGGGTTTAGGTGATACTCATATTTTTATGTCTTAACTGCTTCCTGCAGCTACTGCTGGAACGAACAAGGCTGCCTCTAGTAGTACTACTTTGAACACAAGAAAGCTCGATGAAGAAACAGAGAATCTTGCTCGTAAGTAGTCGAATCCAAATTTTCTTTTCTTTCTTGCATTTTGTAAGATACTGCCATGTTGGGTATTGGATTGTATCCAAAATTGGTTTAATCTATTTGCTTGCTCCCATATGTTTGCTGGGAAGAGATGTCTTTTTTTTTTTTTTGGGCAAAACCTTGGAAGAGATATATAACTTGAGACTTTTATGTCCAAGTTCTTTAACAATACTATGGAGCTTCGTTTGACGTCTCCTTTCCCTTGTTATATTGGTGCTTAAGTCTATTGCTTTAATTTTTCTGTTGACCACATGTCTCTTATCTAGTTAAGACACATGGAGCTCCCCTGTATTTTGGCCATACTATGAGCACTCTACCGTGTGTGGGTAGCACCATTCTGAAATTCTTTTTCTTGTGTGACTTTGTGAACAGATGAAAGAGTACCAACGGAACTGAAGAAAGCCATCATGCAGGCTCGTATGGACAAGAAACTTACCCAGGCTCAGCTTGCTCAGGTCTGTCTCCTTTCTCCCTGTATTTATCGAGGTCTGAAATGTGTGCTTTTGGTGATGAGCATCTCATATTTGTTTACTTTGTTTTCTTATCAAACGTTTGTCATCATTGTACAGATGATCAATGAGAAACCCCAAATCATCCAAGAGTATGAATCTGGAAAAGCCATTCCAAATCAGCAAATAATTGGCAAATTAGAGAGGGCTCTTGGTTGCAAGCTTCGAGGGAAGAAGTGAGGCAATTCATTTGTCGAAACAGCAAATAAAGCTTTAACACTACTCATCGTCAGTGTTTCTCGAGTCTTAAAATCGGTTATGTACATGAGCTTCTCTACCCCGTTATTATGGCTTGTGTGTGCAAACTTATCCTACGTTCTGAGTTGAATATAAATCTGTCTTTGTTAGTAAATCTAGCATGTCATTGGCTGCAATGTTTACTATTTTTCCTCTCATCTTGAATTATCTGATCAAAATACATTCATTTGATGAGCTCAAGGATGCTTTGTCTCATTTGTTTCTGCTACCAATAGCTTTCCACGGTTAATCATAGAACATGCAGATGCAGTAAGACGCTGGAATACTACTGTTACTGGAAATGTCAAACTGGATTTGATAAAATCTTGCAGGACCATCAAGTCCTTAGTAGAATATAAGATCGATGCATTCAATGATCAATCAGTCATCACCACCATTTGCAAGAAATGAAAAAATTTACCTGCATTTCTATCTCCAACACGGTTTTGAACTTATCTTGACACAGTTGACAATGATCAATCTTGCTTCACCACATTATATGGGCTGATGGAGAAAATCAGCTTGGATAGCCAGCCTTTGCCTTCGACATGACCCAACGCGTTGATTGCCCAAGAAGAACGCATTACCTCTCACCCCTCGGAACTACGAAATGTTCTCCATAACTGAAATCTCAAGTGCCCATCTTGGTACTCTACGATACCAAAAATTGTACAATATACTTGAATATCTATAAACAAAATAAGCTTATACTAAAACTTTTCCTTGCATGCAATAATTTCAAAAATATCATAAGACAAACGGAAGCATTTACAACAAGTGCCGCGTTCTGTCAAACCAAAGCTGTTCAAAACTTTTGAAAGCGACTTTAAGCAAAATAATTATATTAAACATGCAGCAGAACTTGTTACTATAATTATATATAATACATAAAAATAAACTACTCACATGCCAATTTTGTGCCAAAACTTGTAAGGCATATGGCAAAAGCCAAAAAGGCAGACAATGGCTGCCTATAATCCATGGTGAATGTATCCTCAGCAACTTTCCCAAATTGAAGGAGAACCGTTTCTTCATCTCCTTTTCGTCCTGTTTGACTCTGGTCAACAGTTGCAGCCAACTGAAAGTTCTTTACTGATGCTATTGTTACCCGACCATGGAAATTTAAGCACCAGCACTGCAAATGCTCATGCCATCTTGGAGCTTT
Source organism: Rubroshorea leprosula (assembly GCA_020521535.1). NCBI lineage: Eukaryota > Viridiplantae > Streptophyta > Magnoliopsida > Malvales > Dipterocarpaceae > Rubroshorea > Rubroshorea leprosula. Next base: position 689,556 of record BPVZ01000084.1, read on the forward strand.
ATTCTTCAAAATTGTACATTCAGAGGCAGCAGATTCGGTAATCTTCATCTTGGATTTATCAGGATGCTTGTCATTGACAGTTTCTCCAGACAATGGGCATTTCACTGAGCAAACCATCCTCCTAGGACCTCTTGATTTTAAGAGGTTAAACTTGTAAGAGATTTGTCCGACCTCAAAATTACCAGCCGGAACTTGTGGGCTTATTTGCTTGCTTGCAAATCGGCGACTAGCTCTGCTGCTTGACAGCTTTGCACCACTGTGTGGAGGCTTGCTGTCATAGATTGTAAAATTGGTGCCAAGAAAGTCCGAACTGCAAAAATTTGGACTTGCATTAAAATGCCAGAGAATGATTCTAGAAGGAACTCTACTTGAAATGCAGCAAATAAAGGGGTCAAGTGCCAATAACTATTGATAATGCAATTTCTTCACCAATCAGTTTAAAAAAAATATCAATGGTGCTATTGCCACCATTTGCTCCATTTCAACCAGAACCATTTGTAATCGTAAAAGATCCCAAGGAATTCCATACCATTTGATCAACAAATTTAATAATTGTATGCAATGTACTTGCATGAGGTGCAAAACAGGAAAAAGAAAAGACTACTCAAAAATAAGTGAAAGAGGCAGGCAGATAATGGCAGCACGCCAAAAGCAAACCATGCTCTGTATTGCAGAATAGGGAGAAGGATATCAACTTTTGCCTTCTTGATATTTGATATCCTTAAATAATTTACAGCCCCCAGAGAATTTTCATTCCAAAAGATGCATGTAAATAATGAAAAATTCTAATTTATAATCAAACACAGTAACTATTTTGCAGTTTTTGAAGTCTGAACTCAAGAAAAGTAAAGCAACATATCAAAAACTTCACACCCACATTTGATATTGATATGAATCTCTTACCTTAACTTTCCAACATAGGCATTACTTCCTTGGGATATGTCATCAGGATCAAGGGATATTATGTACTCAATATGAGCACCATTTCTATACCTCCTTGCTGCTAAAAGAAACTTCCCCTTGTCGACGAACGCTACAGAAGACATAAAATTCAAATAATTCAAATAACAACCATAAATATTAAGCAGTGTTTAAAAAACTGACAAAAGGGAGAGTGCAGGAAGAGAGAGAAGATTACTGTTTACAGCCAACATAATCCTGCTGCCCCTCAATGCAAACCCTAAATCACCCCTAATCCTAAGTTCTTTCAAAATCCCTAAAAACCAGCACAGCAAGACAACTCTGAAATCATTTTTTTTTTTTTTGGGGGGGGGGGGGGGTGCGCAGCTGGTGGTTGGGTTGGAGTGAGTGTTAAATCTTTTGAATCCCATAAAACCCTAAATCCACCATATAGCTTCTAGACAGATTGCTAAAATCTGTCATACATCATCCATACCGTGTGACACATTTTATTTTCACTTGGCATAAAGGTGTTATAGAGCTTTGTTAAGTATGTTGCCACTTGCCAAGAATTTTTACGTTTGACAAGATGAATCTCAAACTGATAAACTTTTTGATAGATGTCTAGATTAAATCTCAAACAATGTTTCTTATGCAATGGGATATATCCCTATATCAGCCTTCTCTTCAAGTTAAAGGCATAGTAGCACCACCATGAAAAGCTAAATATATTACAAACATTTTTAGATGAACAAATATTTTATAAATTTGGACAAATATCAAATTATTTTAATTGACTAATCCTCACATACCTCTTTTCCTTCAAAAGGCAAAACCTACTACTCTATCCACCAGCTGGGATGTAATTATGCCGACATTTAAGACTACAATAATTTTTTTCTCAAATAAAAAAAGAGATAGAAAAGTCAATACTTGCTAATAAGTCGTGCTGACTTGGTCAGAAGCCAGACAAGCACAAACTTGTGTCCCCATCAAGAAAAATGTAAATTTAGAGGTTTGACAAAGTGGAATATGTCCAACCTCCCTGTCAACTTCCCCATTAAAATACCGTGTTGACCTCCGATTAGGGAAAAAGCAACTTAGTTGATCAAAAAGCTCAAAGAAAGTCTAGTGGAGATCTCCATCCCACATTTTCATTCTTTAGAAAAAATCATTCTACCAATAATTACTTACATGAAGTAAGAGCGAGATAAAGATAGAAAGTTGAAGTCCTTTTATTCCGCCTTATAAGACACTGATTTGGCGAATCCTGCGGACCAGGCTGCAAAAGTTAAAACAACAAATTGTGAATTCCAAACCACTTGACGAATTCATCAACCAATAACTGTAAACAAAAAACTTGGCTACACAATCAACAAAACCGAATGCACCCCATTTTCTAAAGATCTCTCGCACAATTAGCGTCAAAATGAAAGTAAAAAGTACAGACAAATCACCACAATCAACAAAGATCTCCCGTTCCAGGATTAAGGTTTCACCGCTTTTCCACTTCCAACAGCCAATACATGTCTAAAATGGTTATCAGGTTCAAAGTTTAAAACCTAACTACCACATGGCCCTCTGTTTCAACCAAACTGAGCAAATGAAAACTCAGATCCTAAGTAATTGATTCGAGCAGCAAGCAACACCAATATAAGCCTCAGACAAACTATACTTTCTCAACAGGCTAATAATAAATAAAGCATTTTTAATGAGATCAAACTTATAAAAGATTCGGATATAAATTTCATTAAAAGCAATAAAGTTAAAATAAATTAACCCCAGAAAACAAAATGCATAATTAAATTGTTATAATTCCCGAAGAATTATCAATTCCCAGATTAATTAAAATCCAAAACTATATGATACAAATTCATGCCATTCTCCTAAATCAATCAGAAACCTAGATTTCCAGCACCATTAAGTCCCCAAAAATTAAAGAAAAAATAGAAATTGATGCAAAAGATAATGAAAATCACATAACACCGAAATACAATCAACTCTGATATGTTTGCCACTTGCAAAGGAAGATAATAATTTTCATGGATCTAAGTAAATTACCTGTTTCAAGCAGGAGGGAAATGTAATGCTGCCGCCGGTTTGCGAAGCCCTAACGATCTCCTTGGTAGCTTCTC
>BPVZ01000084.1:745239-756142 GCA_020521535.1 Rubroshorea leprosula
TTAAAATCTATAAAAAATTATAAATTTGATATAAAAATTTATGTAAAATTTAAATAAATATAATATAAAATATAAAAAATACTATTTATACTTAAAATCTATAAAAAATTATAAATTTGATATAAACATTTATGTACAAATTAAAAAAATTTAAATTTCTTCACTTAACATTAATATTAAAAATTAATATAAAATTTTATGTTTTTTTTATATATTTCTATAAAAAAAACAGCTACAAAAACCATTTAATAATTATGCAGTTCTTGGATAGAGAGAGTAATGGGATGGTGAGAGGGGCATAATTGGAATGAAAAAAGGGAGATGAAATAATGGTGGGAAATGGAGAGAGAGAGAGAGAGAGAGAGAGAGAGAGAGAGTGGCAGCAGCATTCAATGCAAACTGTTTGCATTAACTGTCTGTAGTAAATGAGGAATTGATTGGTTGCAAAAGGAGTTTTTTGCTCTCTGCTTCCGGTCTACTTCCGCAACTTAAGCAGCTTCCGCCCTCCGGAATCAAGCAACAAGAAAATAGAGGTTAGGGAAGGCAGTACTGGTTGGAACTGGGAGCTACAAATCCCTCTGCTTCCCCTCGCCATAATTTCTGTGCATCCAGAACTATATCTGCATTTGCTTCATTTCCTCAGTTCTGAATTTGGGTAGGTTTCTTTTGTTGCCTCTTTGCATTCTTTACTGGGTATTCTTCCAAATTTTTAAATCTTTGTACTTTTGGGAATGTTGGGTTTCTTCTGCTTTAAACCTTTTGGGTTTTTTTTTTTTTTTTTTGAAGGTTGATTCTTTTCTTGGGATGTATTTGAATCTTGGTTTTGCGTCTTTAGAGGGATTGGGACTTTGGATGTACTTTAATTTCCCCTTCTTGAATGTAGTGTTGTTGAATTTGAAGTTGAACCCTCATATTAAAGGATGATGATGCTAAAGCTAAGGTGCCTGTGATCGCCTTAAAGGTTTGATTCTTATCAACATAAACTTTGTTTTCCTCTTTGTTCTTTCTTCTTCTTTATTTCTGTTTCCTCTTTGATCTAACAAAGTCCTGATGACTGATTCCACAATCTTTGTATCTCTTGTTTTTGAATGTTCTAGGCAATAAAGTAAACGGTTGAGTTAAAGTTTGAAGTGCCGCTCAATCTATGCGCCTAATTAACATTTCATCTTCAAAAAGTTAAAGCTTCCATTCTTGAGACCGCCCAGAAACCCCTTTTGCTTTTTTTGGGTCTGGAAACTGATTCTGCTGTACTTAAGGTGTGGCTGTAAGGAAAAGTTTGGTTCTTGGTTCTGGGTATCAGTCAGATTGGTGCAGAGAGAAGTAAGAGAGCCATTCATGCATCTTTCACTATGGAAACCAATATCCCACTGTGCAGCTCTGATTGTGGACAAGAAGAAGAGCAGAAGCAGGAGGAAGGCTGGATTAGGTTTAAAAGAGGATGAGAAGAAAAAGCCCTCTATTCTCCGCCAACTGCAAGAGAACAAACTTAGAGAAGCTCTTGAAGAGGCATCCGAAGATGGGTCTCTTGCAAAATCTCAAGACATTGATTCTTTGTCTTTGAATCAGGAAGGGAACATTGGAAGATCAAGGTCGCTTGCTCGACTCCGTACCCAGAATGATTTCTTGAACGCCACCTCTCTAGCTGCAGACCGTACTTTTTGCACCGAAGATTCCATTCCTGACATTCCCGATGCTTTCTCCAAGTTCCTCACCATGTATCCCAAGTTCCAATCCACAGAAAAGATTGACCAGCTTAGAATGGAGGAATATGGGCATCTCACCGAGTCTTCTGCTAAGGTATGTCTTGATTACTGCGGCTTTGGGCTGTTCTCTTATACTCAAATTCAAGAGCAGTGGGATACACCAGCATTTACTTTGTCTGAAATAACTGCTAACTTGAGTAATCATGCTCTTTACGGAGGTGCAGAGTGTGGTACTGTTGAACATGATATAAAGACTAGAATTTTTGACCATTTGAACATCCCTGCAAACGAGTATGGCCTTGTTTTTACTGTTAGTAGAGGATCTGCATTTAAATTGCTTGCTGAATCTTACTCTTTTCAAATGAATAAGAAGTTGTTGACCATGTTTGATCATGAGAGCCAATCTGTAATTTGGATGGCTCAGTGTGCTAAGGAGAAAGGTGCTAAAGTCTACAATGCTTGGTTCAAATGGCCATCCCTGAAACTCTGCTCTAAGGAGCTGAGAAAGAAAATTTCAAGCAAGAAGAAGAGGAAAAAAGGGCATGCAAATGGCCTTTTTGTGTTTCCTGTTCAGTCTAGAGTCACTGGTGCAAAGTATTCTTACCAGTGGATGGCTCTTGCTCAACAAAACAATTGGCATGTACTGCTTGATGCTGGGTCTTTAGGTCCAAAAGACATGGATTCACTTGGTTTGTCCTTATTTAGGCCAGACTTTATTATTACATCTTTCTATAGAGTGTTTGGTCATGATCCAACAGGTTTTGGATGCCTATTAATCAAGAAATCTGTGATGGGAAGCCTCCAAGGTCAGTGTGGGCATACTGGGTCTGGAATGGTGAGGATACTCCCAGTTTATCCTCAGTACCTGAGTGATTCTGTGGATGGACTTGATTTTACAGTTGAAATTGAAGATGAAGCAGCCAATGAAAATGAAAAATCATTGCATGAAAAACATGGGGGATCACAAATGCCTGCCTTTTCTGGTGTTTTTACTCTGAACGAGGTCAGGGATGTTTTTGAGACTGAGATGGATCATGATAATAATAGCTCAGACAGGGATGGGGCAAGCACCATTTTTGAGGAAGCTGAGACCCTTTCTGTTGGTGATCTTATGAAAAGTCCAATTTTCAGTGAGGATGAATCATCAGATAATTCTTACTGGATAGATTTGGGTCAGAGTCCAATTGGTTCTGATTATTCAGGCCAGTTGAACAAGCAGAAAACAGGTTCTCCCTTAACACGGTCATGGTTTTCTGGGAAGAGGAACAATCAGCACCTGTCTCCAAAATTGAAGTCAAGAATACCCAAGAGCCCAATGTATGAAGACAGCAAGATCAACCTGACATCTCAAGATCCTGTGTTATCTTTTGATGCAGCTGTGTTATCTGTGTCACAGGAGCTTGATCTTGTAAAGGAGATTCCTGAAGAACAGCCAACCGAAACAGACTTTGCCTCAGGAAATGGTGAAAAATCTACAGATTCTTACCACCCTACAGAGATTCATGAAGAATCCTCTATCACAGATGAGTCAGTGCTAGCTGATTCTAAGTTGACTCCTAAGCTAAATGGACTCAGACCTAAATATGAAATTTCTGATAATTTGTCAGCTTCTGAAGTTCAACAAGAAAAGAAAGAAAGTGCTATAAGGAGGGAGACGGAGGGCGAGTTTAGGCTGTTGGGAAGGAGGGAAAGGAGCAGGTTTGCTGGTGGTAGATTTTTTGGTTTAGATGAGGAAGATCAAGTTGCCAGCATGGATCGCAGAGTATCTTTTAGCATGGAATATAGTCGCAAAGATGACTTGACTCACTTGGAGCCTGGAGAAATATCATTGACTACCATGGGTGATGACGAGTCCAGCATTAGTGGAGAATATGATGATGCACAGGAATGGGAAAGGAAGGAGCCTGAGATAATTTGTCGGCATCTTGATCACATTAACATGTTGGGCCTCAACAAAACGACCCTCAGACTCCGGTACCTGATCAATTGGCTTGTTACCTCATTACTTCAACTCCGGCTACCCAGTTCAGATGAAGGCAAGGGAATGCATCTTGTTCAAATATATGGCCCTAAGATCAAATATGAAAGAGGTGCAGCTGTAGCCTTTAATGTGCGAGAAAGCGGTGGAGGAAGGCTAATCCACCCAGAACTTGTTCAGCAGCTAGCCGAGAAAAATGGTATTTCTCTTGGTATTGGTATACTCAGTCATGTAAGGGTTGTGGACAGCTCAAAGCAGCAGTGCCGAGCACTTGAGCTTGAAGATTCTGCCTTGTGTCAGCCAATGAATAGTTGTCAAGATGCAAAAAGTATGTTCTTCCGAGTTAAGGTTGTCACAGCATCACTTGGTTTTCTGAGCAACTTTGAGGATGTCTATAGGACTTGGGCTTTTGTGGCCAAGTTTCTCAATCCATCATTCTTTGAAGTAGATAATTTATCTACAATTCCAGAAGGTTCAGAAACGTAGGCTTGGAATGCTTGAGTGAAGGCTTCTTTCTTGTTAAAGGGAATGTGTAAAAGCAAGAAATGGTTCTTGCAACTTTCACTGAAGCAAATATTGTTGAGATTCAAAGGTACGGTCTTGTGTGGTCTGTTTATTTTCCTCTTCCCTTAGAGTCATTCCCTTAGAGTCATTCCTTGTGAGAAGATGATTTCTTTTTATCATTCTTCTTCAAAGTATTTTCTGTATTAGTCATGTAGAGTTTACTGTTATATCATACATCTGTCACTTTTTAAGTTACTTTGTCATCCAAAACAGAATTGAAATGGTGTGAAGATTGAAAAGTATGAAGTTGACATTTGGAGCATTTTGTCTATTTTCTTCATATTATCAGCTCTAAACATCTATTAAGAGTAAATATTAACCACCAGAATTGTTTTGATTGTTTGGTAATCTGTCATTGATGTGTGCTTTTGATTTCTGATTGACTTCAGCAGTTTCAGCTTCCAACTTTGGTATAATCTAAGAAAACTTCTACCAATCTTTGTGAGGCTGAACCTAAACGCATGCCTTGAGTACTTTTGGCTGCAAATGCATAGGTTTGACTAATTTAAGAAAGAGAGTATATTAGACTGGCAAAAGGTCTAGGACTTTTCTTGTCCTTTCAAACTATGTATGACTTTGTTCAAGTGAGGGATAATTGAGTTATCACTTATTAGGCAGGTGCTTTTGACTTTGTCCAGACTCTCACATGCACAAATCATAAATTTATATCAGATTGTTGACTAGTAGTTGTGTATCTGTTACAACCAGCAAATTAGAATCACCATCCTTGTTTTACTCTGTATTTTGTCCTCTTTTTTTTTTTTTCTATGATATGATTGATTCCATATGCAAAGCTCAACGCATAGAATGTGACACATGAAAATGAAATAAAAGGATTGTCTATTTTTTCCCCTCAAGAAAAGGGTATAAGTTTTTCTTTCTTTTTTGGATTAGCAATTTCAACATAATGGACACAAAAATCATGAAAATAATTTTAATAGAATTTTCCTAGGGAGAAGATAGACTTCTTTCTTCTTCTTTATTTTTTCCAAGGTTAGGAACTCCAAACTCCGCATTGAGTGGGGTTTAGTTAATTTAGACATTCTTTTCTTTCTTTAAGAAGGCATTTCTTTTGGCGTTTTTCTACTATCCCAGAACCCATAACAGGAATTTTATTTTATTTTTTTTAATGAGATGGGCTTGCTGCTCGAAAACCCTCATTGGGGAGAGAGGTCGGACGGGGGAATAAAGATTTTGAATTTTTACCATATTGGTACAGTAGCGCCTTTTAATCTATAATTTAACTAATTACTATACCTTAAAACTCATCATAGAGTTGAATATTATTAATAAACTTGACTGAGTTAGTATTTATTAGTTAAAAATTTTTTATTTAAGGTCAAGATCAGATATTTAAATTCATGTGATATCAAGGAGCTAACTTTTTAATATATATATGTGATATTGGTTGTACAATAGGGACAACTATCTTTCATTTCTTCTCTTACCTCATTTGCATACCATATGATTCGAACTTAAAATCTCTTATTTTTAACGAAAATAAATAACTATTAAACTATTTACGTCGTTGTCATATATATATATATATATATAAGAGTTTAGTAACTTTACTCAATCCTAAGTCCCAGCGTTACAATGTACCAAAGGGGGGGGGGGTTGTGAATGCCTAACCAAAGCTGATATGTTGAAATTGGGCCTTGGCTCTTAACCAGCCCGTTTTACATTTCAAACTTAGACGGTAAAGTAAATCGTATTAGCAAAATAGCAGATCGCAGGCCCGCTTGGTTTATTTAACCCAGGTCCAACTTACCGTATATCGTGGAAGCACGCGCCGGCGCAACGTCGGACGCCTACATTCTATGGAATTAACCGCCGTCACTCCGCTGCGTTTTGGCCTCCAACGTTCTCTGTTTTCGGTTTGCATTTTTCTTTCTCTCTCCAAAATCACTCCTCTTCCTCCGTTTGTTTCCTGGGAAAATCTCTGTCGTTTGGTCTTTCTGAGCTTATTGCTGCAAAATTTTCTTTTTGTTTTCTTCTTTCGATCAGTTCAGTTGAAGATATACTGAAAATGGAGACGGTGAAAGCGAGACGACCGCACTTCGTTGATGTCTTCTCCTCTAGTTCAAGCTTAAAACGCCTGGTAATTCGCTAATTTCTTCTTTAATCACTCTGTTTTCCCCATTGATGGTAAAAGGGTTCGTTTTTGTTGTTGATTTGAAGAAACATTAGGGTTTCTGCGATGATAATTTTACTAGTGATTCATCTGCGGAGATTAACGATTCGGATGATAGCTTGTTAATCTCTTTCATTTCCTTCATAATACAGAAATACTGATGCATGCAACAGAGGGCCACTCTAAGATTTAGTTTTAAGTGTCGCCAACTAAATTTAGTCTTATCCGGAAAGTTATTTTTATTTGCTTAATGCTGGTTATCTGTGCCAGAAAATTCCAGTTGGGTTTGCCAAACACTTGGAGAGCAGAACCTCTGGCTCAGTTTCACTTATTGGTCCTAGTGGGAACACTTGGCACATTGACTTGATTGAGGAAAATGGTGGATTATTCTTTGATTGCGGGTGGGAGGTGTTTGTGAGAGATCATCACTTAGAATGTGGTGACATTTTGGTTTTTGGATATGATGGTGAGTTGTGTTTCACTGTCCAAGTGTTTGATCTAAGTTCATGTGAGAAAGACGCTGCATTTCATTCCAAGTGCAGTCAGGATCCTAGCTTATCTGGCAACAATGCGGGGATTAAGAGAGAAAGGCAGGTAGGGGCTGCTTCATCAAATCAAGATTCTCAAAGTGTAGCTAAGAAAATTAGAGGTGGCTCTTCTGAGTCCAGTTCCAGTTGCATAAACAAGAATCGGGAAGCTGAGGTTGATGTTGATGTGTCTGGTACAGTATTGCGTGTTCTCCCTTTGCAGTCTTTCAGTGTTGCACATAAAGAGGATGACTTGAATCTGCATGACAGTGGCAGTCTTTCTATGTTAGAAGAATATGAAGAGAAAAAAATTGCTCAATCTTTTACTTCTTCCTTTCCATTTTTCGTAAGAACCATGAAAAGATTCAATGTTGGTGGTTCATATACTCTGGTAAGTAGTTTCCTTCTTTTGGGTTTCTATGTAGGATATTGTTTTCAAATTCAAAGTCAGTGGTGCTCCTGTATACACATTACAATCAGGCAAACACACACACACACACCTTTCTTTGTTGAAAATTGTAGAGGTTCCTTCAATGGATGCAAGCTTGTCAACTAGGGCTTTCAGCAGTTCCTTGTCAATTAGTTGGTGCCTTGATATGAACTGCTTACTTTGAAGAGATTTCTTGCAACAAAACAATTCTCTCTAGGCCAGTCTGCCTGCCTGGCAGAATGAAACCTGATTTATGCATATGTAAATTGAAAGAAAAAAATCCTATAATGTAGTGAATCACAGTTTACTTCTACTGGTGCAGAATATTCCATATAAATTTGCCACAGAACATTTTCCAAATTGCAAGACTGAGATTGTGCTTCGAAACCTGAAAGGAGCATATTGGACTGTTAATTCTGTGCCAACAACAAGGGTACATACAAGTCATACTTTCTGTGGAGGATGGTTGGCTTTTGTTCGCAGTAATGACATCAAATTTGGAGACATTTGTATATTTGAACTTGTGCAAAAATGTGAATTGCGTGTACACATTCTTCGGGTTGGAAAGGAAGACCTGGACAGGCAAAGTGGAAAAGCAGATTCCAGTGGGTTAAATGTTGGGTCAGCTGTCACTTCACAGAAAATGTTTAAGAATATGCCAAACAAATTGGGAAAGAACTCTTCAAAGATCCAGTCAAAGTACATGAAAAAGCTTCAAATGGGTGATAATAAAGGGTCTAAGATGCTTGACGAGAAGAAATATGGTACTGCCTCGAAGAAATCTGCCAGCCTTGCACTCTGCTCTTTGTCGAGGAGAGGCAATGAAAGGCCAGGTATAGAGTTCTAACTTTCCCCTCTCTTATGATTTCAAGTCAATAATCTTCATATTAGTAGAAATGCCAGCACTACTTTTGACTATGAGTAATTTTTGTATTTTGGTGGAGGAAAAGCTTGGTGCAACACCAAGCTTCCTAGGGTACTTTATTGATGCCTTAAGGTGTATTTTAAATAACTTGTGTATATTTTCTCTGTGTCTATGGTGGTTCACATTCTTCTTTCCATCCTTGGAGTATCTACATTGTGGATAGAACTTATTTACAGCGGTTGTTACTTGAATTTGCCGGTAAAACAGAGGAAGGCAGTGGTGGTTTGAGAATGATGTTAGCACTTGATGAAGAAAAAGCAGCTCAATCTTTTGCTTCTAGCTTTCCACATTTTGTGAGGATCATGAAGAAGTTCAACATCAGTGGTTCCTATACTCTAGTAAGAAATTTTCACCCAATTGCTCCTTTTCAAGTTTGGCTAACCATGTTCATCAATCTTAGCTAATTTCATTGTAAAAATTCAGCAGCATAACATTTCTAATCAAGTAATTTTTAAGTTCAAACACATTTGAATTATAACAAATAACACCATAAATTAGGAAGAAATTTCGAATATTTAACTGCCTGTTGTTTTTCTTTGTTTCCTACCTTGCATTTATTTATTGATTAAAGAACCCAAATTACAGCCTTTTTCACCGAGAATACACAAAAGTTGTAATTAATCTTCTGAAGAGGTTGTCAGCAATTGACATTGGTTTTCATTTCACTGACCCTTTGCTCTAATGCAGAAAATTCCATACAAGTTCTCCATGGCGCATCTTCCTGACTGCAAAACAGAGATTGTCCTACGCAATTTGCTGGGGGGATGCTGGACGGTGAATTCAGTTCCAGACTCAAAAGGACGAAATGTACATACATTTTGTGGAGGGTGGATGTCCTTTGTTCGTGATAATAACGTCAAGATGGGGGATATCTGCATATTTGAACTTGTTAGCAAGAGTGAAATGCGTGTGCATATGTCTGGGGTTGGAAGAGATGTGCTGGACTAACAACGTGCTTTGTTGTGAGAAGTTTAAAGTTCAACCTTAACACATACTGTGGTGAGCCTTGCTTGTGGACCACCTTAATCTTCCTTGTTCTTCTTTTCTTATGGTTTCCCTTCTTTTTATGTTCTGTGAACCAAATTTTCACCATAGGGTGCTAGGATCATAGTTCTACAGAGTGTACTTTCTGCCTTCTACAGCATTGCTTCTCGCTAGACTTTAAATCTGTTCACCAAGTGGCTTACATTGAAATGTGTGTGGCTGTTGGAGTTCTTGTTTTTCTTATGCTAGAAAACTGTCACATTTTGTCAAATGTTACATTTACTAAAGCTTTGTCTTTTAGATGTTCCTTAGAAACTGATCATCAGTTTCCCTAAATCTATAGAATTCTTTTTGAGGAAACTTGGTGATGTTTTGCTTTTCAGTGCAGGGTTTACCTACATGTGTACATACTAGATACTTGAAGAAAAGGCTGCTAGTTTCTTGAAGGAAACCTGTTTGTTGATCCGTGCAGTAGGGAGGATCCAATGACGAAGGCCATTTGCTTATGCAAAATTTTGGGGAACGTAGTTTTGTGGTGGCATCTACAAAACATATAACGGGTAGGTGTTATTTCGGGTAGCATTAACTCTATTTCATGAAGGAGATAAGTATGTTAATCCCCTCAAACCTGAACTGAGGGACCTTCTAACCCGTTGTCAACTTGTAAATCCATTAATGTAACTTTCTTCTTTTCATTCTGTATGTATAAATTGTGCTAGAACTAGTTAAAATGTGCAGGGAAGTACTGATAAAAGTTTGGACAAACGGCTAAGACCGACTCATGAGTTAGGAATTCAGGGAATTGCTTGAGAGATGGAAAAAAGGATAAGAGTGTAGATATGATATAATATGACAGATTAGCCAGAAACAATTATATAATTTCTCACCTCTCAGATCATTTTGCAGCTCAGAATACGGTTGCTTCTAAGGCCTTTTGAGTTACAGAAGTAAAACAAACCAGAACAATCTTACCATGAGTCTGATTGTTGACGGAGGTATGAAGTATATATTGGACATATTCTTGACAAAAGAATCTGACGGACCTTTATGACAGGGCAAACGGAAGCCTGCATGATTCTTGTTAGTCACCTGTCAGGATGAAAGCGCTTATTTTTGCATGGTTAAAACCCCATTTTGGTCTTTCTAGTTTAGCAAAAAGTTCCATTTTAGTTTTTTTACTTTAAAAAATCTCTTTTTAGTCCTTGAAGTTTATTGTTTGGCTTCTTTTTAGTTTCTTTGTTATCTTTTTGCACACATAGCAAATTAGATTATAGGAGAGGAACTAATAGGGGACTCTTTTCTAAAGTAGAGAGAACAAAAAAGGGATTTTTTTGTTCTTTTTTAGTCTCTTTATACTTTTTTTTATTCATCTTTTTTGTCTTTTTGTTTTGAAATTTTTATTATTTAAAGTGTCACGTTTGTAAAAAGATAATTGAAAAACTAAAAAAGAGTTAAATAATAAATTTTAGGGATTGAAAAGTAGTTAGATAATAAACTTTAGGGATTAAAAAGAGATTTTTTTTAAATAGAATGACTAAAAAAATGTTTTTGTTAAAATAAAAAGACCAAAATGGATTTTAACCTTTTTGCATTACAATTTTTGGGATGTTTCAATGATTCTACGTCTACCCGAGTGACACGGTGGGACTCTGGGCTCA
>BPVZ01000084.1:757516-767688 GCA_020521535.1 Rubroshorea leprosula
ATAGGGATCAAATCAGAAATTTTTTGAGTTAAAGGACTAAATCAAAAATCTGTACAATGGTTAGGGGACCAAAATGGGGGTTTAACCCAAAAAATATGGTATTCTTAGGCTAAAATATTGGTACTGATGTGGCCAATCCCAGGCCCAGCCCATTACGTGAAGACGAGCAACAGGTCGATATTTTGGAACCGTCCCTCGTCCCAAGTCCCAACTACCAACGCGCTCCGCTTATACCCTTTAACCAAACTTCGAGGGTTCTAAGTGTGAGTACACTCGCGTGAGTCGTTGACTCCTCCCTTTGATATAGGAGACATTGAATTTCAAGGTGAGTGGTCTTCTCTGTTTTTGTCGATGATGAAGGTTCAATGATGTTGATTTTTTTCGTTGGATTTTCTGTTTCTTTTTGGAACACATTGAGCTCTGCAGCACTGCTTTTTTTTTTTTTTTTCTCTGTATTTTGTCTCTGCGACCCAATATTTCCTGCAGCCTTCTGAATTTGGGTTCTGAGTTGTAAGGCCATGCAAATGGGGGAAACTGGTGAGGGTTGTAAGAGCTGGGAAGAGGAAATATTTTGGAACCATTTTCAGTCTGTTCATTTCACTCAATTTCTCCTTCATGGTTTTGATCAGAAGCTTGTAAGTTTTTTTTCCTTATGACTGTTCTTGATTTTTTGTTCTATATTTGCTTTAAAGAAGGAAAATCTCTCTCTATCAAGAAAGATGATGATTATTATTATTATTTGTAATTGAATTTGCACTGGGAAGAATAGCATCCTGTTTTCTTCTATAGCAATTAAGCATTTTGGGTTTGTTTCTCCTGTGAGGATGAAAGCATGATCTTGTTACCATATATTTGGGTATTTTTCGGTGATTGCATTCTGGCTTAAGATGTAAGGGGATTGGAGTATTATGATGAAACATTGTTGACAATGCATGGGACAAACAAATCATGCTTTTTTTTAGGTGTTTCCCAGATGTAGCAGCTTCAAAATGTTAAGAGTACCATGATGCTTTGTTTTATTCATGAGGGTACTCTTAATTCCGCCTTGTAAGGGTAGATCACTAAATTTTGTCAATATTAGATTTCATCTTGCTTTTCAATGATAGATGAAATTGCAGGCCTTGCCAGAAAAATTTGCTAAACATTTCAAGAAGAAGCTACCGGAAACTGTGACTCTTAAAAGTCCCAGTGGTTTTACTTGGGATGTAGGACTGACAACAATTGTCGACACCTTGTTCTTTGATCGTGGGTGGCAAACTTTTGTGAAAGATCATTCTTTGAAAGAGAATGACTTCTTGATCTTTAAGTATGATGGGGTGTCCAACTTTGATGTTCTAATGTTTGATGGACTGAGCTTGTGTGAGAAAGCAGGTTCATATTTTGTGAGAAAATGTCACACAAAAAGAAAAATGAATGAGACTGCTTTTGAAATTATAGACAACTCTTCACAGGACGAGCTTGAAGGCACTCCAAAAAAATTTGCAGAAAATGACATTTGGAAAAAGAAATTAGGAAAGAATTCTTCAACCATCTGCTCAAAATCCAAGAAAAAGCTTCAGATAAGCCATAAAGGCATTAAGACACTACACAAAACGAAAAATAGTAGTGCAGGCAATGAAAGGCCATCTGTCTGTCTTGCCCTCCGAGCTCTGTCAAGACCAGGCAATGGTATGCCAGGTATGTGGTTTCAAGTTTCCCTGTGTATGGTCTGAAGTTAATAGTCTTCATATTATTGAAGGCCATCACTACATTTGACCATGCATATTTTATTTCCTCTATTTTGTGGAGAAAAAACCATGTGTTACATCAACCTATCTTGGGCAATTTTATTCATGCTTAGAGGTGTATTGTTATGTATCTTGTTTAGATTCTTATCACGTCTAACATAATTATACTTTCTTAATTCCAACATTGGAGTATCTGCATAACAATATTTATTTATTTATTTATTTTGGCCAAAGGATAGCACTTATTTACATTACAACACCCATTTCAGAACTTCATTGTAACTTGATTTAGTCTGTAAAGCAGAGGCAGGCACTTGCAGTTTGAGAAAGATGTTAGCACTTGATGAAGAAAAGGAGGCTCAATCTTTCACTTCTATCTTTCCTAATTTTGTAAAAATCATAAGGAAGTTCAACATCATCGGCTCCCACACTCTTGTAAGCAATCCATGTCTCCATTTGAAATTTGACTTGCTAATTTCACCTTAAATTTTAAACAGTATGTTAGTTCTCCCTTATTTTCCTTTCTTTGTTTTTTCCTTCCATCAAAACCTTTTTTCTTCTTCAAAAAAAAGAGACAACAAATTAGTTTAAGGGAGTAATTTTGCATAATAACTAACCAGTTCTGCTATATATGTACAAGCAACTTCTTCCTCAAGGCAACCAACTTTTCTTAGTAAAGAGTAAAGATCACCTACATTGAGATTTTCCATAACCAAATAAGGGTTATATCTTTTAGAAGGTTATCAGCAATTAACATCAGTTTTCATTAACTGACAAGTTGCTCCTATGCAGAAAATTCCACGCAAGTTCTCCAGGACACATCTTCCTGCCTGCAAAACGGAGATTGTCCTTCGCAATTTGCAAGGTGAATGCTGGACAGTGAATTCAGTTCCAGAAAAAGGACAGAAGGCACATACATTTTGTGGAGGATGGATGACTTTTGTTCGTGATAATGACATCAAGGTGGGAGATGTCTGCATATTTGAACTTGTGAGCAAGAATGAAATGCGCGTGCATATATCTGGGGTTGGAACAAGAGTCCTGGACCACCAACGTTCTCCTTCGTCAGAGTCTGAGACATTCAGAGTTCAACCTCCAGTCCACTCCACACAGACTGTGGTGAGCCTTAATATCTGGACCTTATTCTTCTAGTTCTTTTCTATGGGGTCTCCTTTCTTTTCATTCTTGTCACGTGAAGTGTGAACCAATTTTTCACTAAAAGAGTGCTAAGACCATGGTTCTATAGAAGCTACTTTCAAGCTTCTGCAAATTTGACATTTCTTAAGAAGAAAAATGATGAGTATTAGCTGCCTGTAGGCTTGAAACAGTTTGTTGATCAGCTTAAATCGAAAGAGGATTTATCTGAGACTAGAAAACTTTAAGCTTATGTTAATTGATACATTACCATTACTTTCTCCCTTAGTATTCCTGAGAGACAAATGTAATTATCAGCAGTATCATCTATGGAGAATTCAGTTTCTGAGTGAACTTGACAATGTATTTTGCAGGATTGACTTACATATGTGACTACAAAAACAAAGACCTGCATGATTGGGTAATATGCAATATGCTTATGCAGATTTTTGGAGAAAGAAGGTAGTTTGTGGTGGCATTGATAAACGTCTAACAGCTAGGTTTATTTTCGGCCAACATTTTATTCAGTGTTGCAACGTGTTTTGCTTATCCCGGAACTGAGGGTCCTTCCAATCCCTTGTCAGCTTGTATATCCTTTGTAGTTTTTTAATCTTCTTGGCAATCCTATTTTATGTACATTAAATAGTTAAACCAGGGAAAGCTGCTGGAAGAACCTAGAAAAAGTCTCAAATCTAAATGAGGATCTGTTCAGTGGTAAGACTGACTCACGAGTTGGAAATTCAGGAGACTGTTTGGAGCGATGGAAAAGAAGGGTCGGACCGCAGATATATAATAGAGATTAGCTAGAAACAATAATGAGAATTCTCTCATATGATTCTCGTTGTCATCAGGGTATGAATGTTGGTCCAACTGTCAGTATGTAAAGTGTAAACTCAGTTCCCCCCCCCCCCCCCCCAAAAAAAAAAAAAAAAAAAACTATTAGAGATGTAAAGTTGCATTTGTGAGTTGTAAGTTGTATGTTGTAACATTACTACTAAGAACAGCTTTAGTGGTCTAATAATCCATGGCTCAAAAACACATAAAATGCATAAAAATGGAACTTTTAAAAAAAGTAAACCTGGTAAGAACAGATGAAAATTGTTTTGCTTAATTTCACCGTTTCCTTAATAAAATATTGTTGCTTTTGTTGAAACTTGAAATGGTTAAATTCTTCATGTTCAAAGTTTTATGTTTCTTTAGGATTGGATCATACGGTTTGAATATTGAAATTATTAAAATATTATTACAAAATAATATAAAAAAATTTAATAATATTTTTTAAATGATATTTTAATATTTATTAGGCCGCACTTTACTTAGTAAAAATTGGTATTTATTTATAGAAAATATTGATGTTTATTTATAGAAAATATTAAAAAAATTATCAAATGAATTTGACATTAGAAAAAGTAAAGGAAAAACATTTTTTCCTTATAAAATGTGAAAAAAAGGATCATTTATTAAAAATTGCACAAGAAAAAATAAAAATGTCATGTAGTGTTTAAAAAACTAATAATAAAATAAAATTAAAAATGTCATCTTTCTTCTGCATTTTACTTTGCAAGAAGAGAAGTGAGGGACTGACCCCCGAGACAATAGTCACCATGCGGCCATGCCATTGCAGAACCCGCATCATATTCCTGAGTTCTACTTAACTCAAATGTATTCCACACTTCCTATCAATTTTCTCTGCATCTTTTATTCCCATAAGTGCATACTCAATGATTTTTGCTTTTGTTAGAACTGAATTTATCCTCTTCTGGGTATCACTCCATTATTTTGGTTCACTAAAAGCTCTTTCTTTTGTAAGGACAGAGCAGAACCTAACGCTCAGCCACAATTGTATGGCAATTATAATGAGAATGCACTCACCCAATTATTAGTTCTCACCTAATCCTCTGTATCCAAGAGACTTGTTCCATTAGAACACATCACACATATTTAATATGGGTGTTTCGGTTAAGACACGTTATATTCACCAAAAATTTTTATTTTGTCAGACACATCATATCATAATTATTGTGTGAAGTAAGTTATGTGAATATCTTGTCAAGATATACATATATTTTCATGGGCTACTCCTAAAGGTAAGATGAAAAAACTAATAAAAAATTTCTTTTCTCTTGTTTTCTCTGGAATGTAAATCAAATTATTGTTAATTTAAATATCTGAGTGTCTACCCCGAAACCACATGTAGGGTTTTTTGTCTCGGAGCTTTGCAGGTTAATTCCAAAATAAGACTATAATAAGGGAGATTTCGAAGGTTTACTACATCTACACTTTTCTTGATACACTAGGGTTTGCTGGAATGGAAGAATCGAGCAAAGGGAAACAAAAAATGGCGGGAGGACATCTATTGGAAGCATTTTCACTGCATTGTCTTCATTTCCCATCTCTCTGGAGATTTTCAAAACCGGCTTGTAAGTGATGTAAAGCTATTACAATATGCCAATCCCTGGGTTAAAGCCCCATTTCAGTACCATCACTGGGTTTTGATTCACTCTTTGAACAAGTATGACTTCGAAGTGTAGAGCCTCATCTCTCAAAAAATTCTACCTTTCTAGGAGGATCAAAGCCTAATTGGTTCCTTTTGCCAATAAAATTTTAATGTTGGGACCTTATACATTCTTTGTTCATACAAAGGTCTGACCTTCTCTTTCGGATAATGAGAGAAACGTAGTAGAACAGGGAGGGAGAATGTGATGAGACATAAACTGTTTTATTTTTTCCATTATGTTCCTTTAATTGTGATGGTGTCACCTTAAAAACCAGTTGGTGCCTTACCCTGTAGAGAGAACTTATTTTGCTTTTGTACTCTGCCGTCCAGCAACAGAGTAGCTACTGTACTCTGGACAGAGAAAACCCCTTTTTAATAATTCATTTACGAAAGAGTTCCATGTTTTGCTTTTACATAAATTCCGTATGGCAAAACAAGAATTATTGGATAGCATAGCAGGACAACGTGGGGTCTGCCCTCATCTAGTCGGATTACGCAACACTTTTTCATTTAAGAAAACAGAAGAAGTCTTAGCATCTAATCAATCACTAGTTAGGATCCTTGTTTTTGGTTTTTTTCCTTTTAATTCTTTAGGTGGTAGATCCGTGGATCTGATAAATTATGTAGTATATATTTTTCTGTATGTTGCTAATCTGACAAGAGTTGAAATTTTAGTTGAAAGCCATCCCTAGAAAGTTTGCTTGTAAATTGAAAAAGACACTGCCTGAAAGTGTACCGCTTAGGGGTCCTAGCAGTTTTGTGTGGAATGTAGGATTGAGTATGGAAGATGACACATTATTCTTCAAGGATGGTTGGCAAGAGTTTTGTAAGATATCATTCTTTACAAGAGAATGAATGATACATTGCTCTTTGAATACAAGAGTGAATCTCGTTTTGATGTACTTTTGTTTGATTGGTCAACCTTCTGTGAGAAGGAATCTTCATATTTTGTTCAAAAAATGTTTAGATGTGGGGATACAGCAGATAAGAGCGAGGGCCAAAAAACGAAAAAGATGATAGAAGTCATTCAAATTAATGGCAAGTTCAAGACGGTACTCAATAGCATTCAGCCATTGTATTGATTAATTTGTTTGGTAGTATGAGTGAAGTCACAATGAATCCTATTCTTTAGACACTGTTTGAATAAAATTATGAGTTAATCGCTATTTGATTGGCTGATTCTATTGATGTGCAGATGATGCAGAGAAAGAACAAAAGACTGGAAAAAAGAACAGGGTTTCTTATATAAGGTATCTCTCAAACAGAAGGCTGGTGAGTGGTGACTCAAGAGGAAAAGGACATTGCTTTGCGACATGCACCTGCAGCAGCAAATCCAGACATTGTGCTGGTAGTTATGCAATCCAAGCATGTATATGAGCACTTCACCATGGTAATGTTATCTAATAATTTTGATAATAGTATAATTTGCCTTTCCAAATTAAAACTGAAATCACTGGTTATGCTGTTGTGGAGGCATTCAACACAATGAATTTGGTCTGCATATATTCATTTGTAGGTATTCTCCCATGAAAGGATGGGGAAGTATTTGTCTTCTGAGGACAAATTTCTGATATCCGGGTGATGGAGAAAATGGCAAATATCATTGGTACATTTTCAAAATGGTGTGACTTGGGAGCTGATATTTGGCTGGGAGAAATTTTAACTCGGAAACTACTTGGAAGAATCTGATGTTTGCGTGTTTAATCCTGCTGGTCAAAATGAAGACGGCATTTTCATGGTAGATGTTAGCATCTTCCGCGTTGTCAAAGAGGTAGTTGCACCAATTGGGATGAAATAGAAGTGACTTCTTTCTTTTGAGTGCTTAAGATGTCTGTACATGTTGTTTCCTCATCCAGGAGGCAGGAGCTGAATATGCCTTAAATACTACTGATATGCATCCTCTGTTACAAAGTGTTGCTGTTGTTGTTGTTGGTTTTCTTTTCTTATTTTTTTTTTTAAAATATTTTTACTTTGTGCCATTCTTCTGATACGAAGGTTTTATCTGGCTGAGTTTCTAATTTGAACATAGAGCTACATAAACGGAATCGATGTAAAGTACTACCCTTGAACCAAATGTCCTATAGGCGTGTGCAGGGCGAGGAAATTCAGCTTTTAATTGTTTTGTTTTGTGGTTAAATTAATTCTTATTTTTCAAATTATGCACTTTATGATTTGGAGATTGAATGCATTCAAGAGGGAATACATTATGTGAAAAATTGTAGTTTCTTTTCATTTTTTATTTTTCTAAAAAAAAAAAAAGAAGACAAATGGGGGGAAGATGAATGTGTAAAAATCAATATTTTAATCATTTACTTTATAAAAGTGGTAAGTTTTAATTTTTTAACTTATAATATGACATATTTAATTTTTTACTTTACAAAATTAGTAGATTTTAACCTTTACCTTATATTATGACATTTTTAATTCTTCACCTATACGAAATCGAAAAAAATAACTCTCACCTAATATTAGATTATAATATTCTATTGGTTCTGTTGACTAACTGTTAACATTAATTAGCATTTTGTTATAAAAAATATAAAATTTAAATTTAATTTAATTTGTTATTTTCATTAACAGTTTGCTAATAATCAGCTAATAAAATTAACAGTTAACTATCAAAATTGACAGTTAATTAATAAAACATTATAATTTGATTTTAAATGAGAATTAGTTTGTTCAATTCATATAAATAAAAAATTAAAAGTATCATAATATAAGGTGATGGGTTAAAATTTATTAATTTTATAAGATAAAAAATTAAAATTTATTAATTTTATAAAATAAAAAATAAAAAATATCATATTATAAAATTAAAAATTAAAACTTTTATAAAATAAAAAGTTAAAATTAATTTCAGCCAGATGAATAGGAAGTGGAGCCTTAAACTCATAAGTCTCAATGGTCAATACTCAAACCGTGGCAGGCGAGGTGGAAGGGGACAGCTGCATTGGATGGGATTGAAATGACAGGCAAGGGTGGCTTGCCCCCAGTAATTAATGTACCATTAATCTTTTTCTCTATTTAGGCAAAAATACAAGAACTGACGGCGGTGTGATATTACTTGTCTGTCTAAAACAGAGAAAAACTACAACGGCAGTAATTACAAGGGGTCGGTGTGGTGAGTTATTAGAGATATGATTTGTCACTTTATTTCTATTTTATTTTTCTGTTTAGTGAAGAAATTTTATTAAAATATATTTTTTAAAGAAAGTGATTAAAAAATTATTTGTATGTAAAGTTAAAATATATTATTTATATTTAGTTATATTATTTTTTTTAAAAAATAATTTTTATAATGAAATAATTAATTAAAAAATATTCAAACACAAATATGGTTTAGTTTTGAATCTTTTAACAAAGAAATAAAAAAAAAAGAAAAAATCTTTTCAACTAAAATCTTTGCCCGGTATTTGGATTAATGCAACTAAAGAGAAAAAGGAAAAAAAAAGAAAGGGAAAGAAAGTTATCTTTTATTTTTTTAGTGTTTATCTAACTTATATTTTTAAAGATATATATTAAATTTTTTTTTTTGATTTTTCGTCTGGTATTTGAGATTTCGCTACGATTAATCCGGATCGATCCACGTCGCGCATCTGAAAATGATATGTGAGTCTCCCAACGAAAGCTGCTGCATACACAAGTTCTCGAACTCGAAATTTTACTTAAACTGAAATAAGCTGCTTACCACTTGATCTAACTCATCGTTGGTAGATATATATTAAATTATGATAAATATATTTTTTATAATTAATTTATATAAAAAATAATAAAAATTTATTTTTATTTTAATATTATTGACAGGTTAATGGTTTTAATTAATTAATTAATTAAATTTAAATTAATTTTTATCATTATATATATATTAATTATAAAATAATACATTTATTATATTTTTATTATGTATTCTAAAAACATAAGATAAAAAAAAAATTTAATTAAATTTTTTTTATTAATAAAGAGAAATAGGAAAGTGATTGAATCTTCTCTACTTTTTTATTTCTCATATATTCAAATTGAAAAAGAGTGTGAGAAATTTAGTTTTTATATTTATTTTTAAAATTTTTTAAAAAAAATTAAATATATAAAATATTTTATTTTAATTATTTTTTATTAATTAATTTAGAAATTTTATTTTATTTTTAATTATTTAATTAAATAAAAATATTATCATTCTTCCCCCTCCATTTTGTTTAGGTTAAAACCCTTTTTTGGTTCCTGAACTATTGTACGGACCCCCGATTTGATCTCTGAACTAAAAAAACTCTGATTTGATCCCTACTGTTTACCATTTTTACCCTGATTTGATCATTCCGTTAAAAATCTAGTGACGTGTATGTTAACTAATGGGAACACGATGACATGTCATCTAATAATCCACGTGGAATATAATATAGTCAAAAAGTGATGATGTGGAAAAAATAATAATATAAAAAAATATTATGAAAAATAAAATTTAATTTTTTTTCTTTTTTCTTTTTCTTTCTCCTTCTCTTTTCCCTTTCCCTTTCCCTTCTCTTTCCCCACGGAACCCAGCAGGCCTAGGTTCCTTCTAACCCACCCAGGCGCTGGGTTCCTTGCGAACCCAGCACACTTGCCCGGGTTGGGTTCCAAGGAACCCAGGGGGTTACGCCTAGGTTCCAACCCACGTCGGAACCCAGGCGTTGGGTTCCTAAGTGAACCCACGCCTGGGAACCTGCGCCTGGGTTCGAAAGAACCCAAGCGCTAGGTTCCCTCGAACCCAGGGGTAAAAAATATATATTTTTTTTCTGTGGTTTTGGTGTTTGATGATGATGTGTTTGATGATGATGATG
>BPVZ01000084.1:772482-787955 GCA_020521535.1 Rubroshorea leprosula
GACTCACAGTTTCCCCGGAGACAACTGCTGCCCGGAGGGAATACCAAACAGCCCTAAACCCATGGCTGTTCGTTGTTGATGCCAAAAGAATTTGAGAGTGGGGTAAACGGAAGGGAAACTCAAAAACTTTGTTCTTCTCTGAGAATTTTCCAGTTTTTCCCTTTCTCTGTAATGGAAGAAACGAGCAACGGAAGCGTCAGGAAATTGCAGCAGACTTTTTATCGCAAATATTTCCGGCGAATGATTTTCGGGTCTCCTCTCTCCCACAATTTCCATGACCAACTCGTAATAATCTTTTTTCTTTCACTCCCTGTGCTTAATTCTTCTATGTGTGCGTATTTCTTTTTTCCCTTTTTTTTTTTAAACAATTTTTTTATTATCTACTCGATATTGCAGAAAATCCCCAAAACGTTTGTGCAGAATCTGGAAGAAGGAGGGAGAAAACTGCCTGACAATGTTTCTCTCACGGGTCCAGGGGGTGCAACTTGGAAAGTAGGAATTAGTAACATAAATGGTACTTTGTTCTTCAATGAAGGTTGGAAAGATTTTGTTGAAGACCATCTATTGGAAGAAGATGATATTCTGGTGTTCGAATACAATATCTCCTCATCCCGTTTCGATGTGTTGACGATATTAGATCACAGTACCTGTTGTGAAAAGGTAGGATCTTTCTTTGTCAAGCTGTTTGATGCACAAGAAAATGACAATCACTTGAGGAAAAGAAAGACGAAGGGACCTGTAGGAGTTGGAGTCTTTACAGATGAGAACAGAGCCCAGGGGAGTCGTAGAAGAATCAGGGGAAATGTTGAAATTAATAGCAATTTCACCCAAGATGATGAATTTATTCTCCCTCTTAGTCTTAGTGGTAATACTTCCTATATATGTCACTAACAAGTTTTTAATTAATATGTTGAAATTTTTTTTAATTTTCATACATAAACAGTATACTGATGGGTTTTATGTCTTCTTTGCTCCTACAAAGAATCTACTAGTTCAGATGCAGGAAAATCAAGTAAGGGAAAACAACGAGGAAGGCGTAGAGCAATCAAGACAGACAATAATATTGCCTTGCGGCGAGCACGAGCAGAACAAATCCCAGGCATCAGTAACGTTGTGATTATTACGAAATGTCATGTTGATCGACCTTACCGGGTGGTAAATTTATAATTTCCTCGAGTTTTACACTTGTTGAATGAAAATGTTATGTTATGCTTTTGTGGTTTGTGGATGCATTAGTTGAGTTGTGTGATAAATTAGACTACAAAACAAACCATTATACGGAGGATATATAGCTCCTAATATCAGAGTGTTCAACTTCATTCAATGTTTAAGTTAAACCACACAATACTTGTTTTTATTGAATATAGTGGTCTGAATGTCGATTTGGGTTGTGTTGTCTTACCGTGATCATGCAGCGGATGAGTCTCAAATGGGTTGCCGAGCATCTATCAGAGCAATCCAGAAAGGCTAAGAAAGTGCTTTTGAGTATGGACATGCAAATGCAGCAAGTTCTGTTGTATATCAATGAAATGCACAAGTATGCAGAACTTACTTCTGGCTGGAAGGAGTTTGCTCGTCAGTACTGCCTTGAAGTGTCAGATGTGTGTCTTTTTAATCCTGCGGGTACTCGAAGTGATGATGGAATTTCAATTCTTACTGTTAGGATATTTCGTAATGAACCACAGGGGCAGAATTGTTAGGGCATCAATGTAGTTGGTGTTGGCTAATCTTTTGAACATGCATGCTTGTTTGTGTTAGTTTGTAATAGCTAAAGCTAATGGTTTTTATAATGGGTTGTTTTCATGGATGTATTGGATCACTTCGTCTAATGATTATCCAGTCTAGTGAAAAAGTATGCATGGAATAAGGGCCTCTATTTTTTTTGGGGGGGGGGGGGGGGGGGGCGACTTGTTTTGTACACAATCTTTGGGCATCAGTGAAGCTAACGCTGCCACTTGCTCTTTACTAGTTGAATTTAGGATTTTTTATACTTTTTATC
The DNA here is from genome assembly GCA_020521535.1 of Rubroshorea leprosula. Classification (NCBI taxonomy): domain Eukaryota; kingdom Viridiplantae; phylum Streptophyta; class Magnoliopsida; order Malvales; family Dipterocarpaceae; genus Rubroshorea; species Rubroshorea leprosula. The sequence continues at coordinate 774,482 of BPVZ01000084.1, forward strand.
TGTTAGAAACTGAAAAGAAGAAAAAAAGAGAAATACTTAAAAAGAAAAGTTTTTATCTGTTTTGTGGTTATTGTATATAGAAAGGTATTATATATAAATTTATATAATAAAATATTTTTAAGTATAAAAGTAATTAACTTAAATGTGTACAATAAATTATAATGTAAACATGATTTTAATATACATATTAATATTTTAAAATTAATGCTGATATTATAACATTAATTATCCACTCTACTTCTAATTATCTCTTAAGATTGCAACTTAGGGCTTTCTATCTAAAGGGAATAATTACTTAACCATTTCTTTTTAGCATTAGAATTGCTGTTACATTGACGTTAATTTTTTATTATATTTTATTTGTCACACTTTAATAGTTATGCTTATATAAAAATATGTAAAAATTGATGATAAATACAATTAAATAAAAAATGATAAGTGAATTGGAATTGTGTTTTCTTTGAAATTGTTCAATTTTTTTTGTAACTCACATCAGTTTCATTAACGGACGATTTTTTAAAGTGCAAAGTTTTCTAGGACATTAATGGGACAATTAATTTTGGTGCTGATTTGCATAAATTAGGCGGTTCGATGGCTTATGGTTATATGCACGAATTTTTGTTTGGGACTGATGTACTTAAATGAAATAGGTTCAGGGGCTTAACAATGCTTTTTCCTTTTTTGCTAAAATCTGGATGCTAACGTGGCCAAAGGAGAAACATTCGGTGCAGTCGGAGAATCCCGGCCCGAGCCCGGAAGACGAGAAAGAGGATCTTTACGCTCTCATCCCAATTCGGCAAATTCCCAACTCGAGTGGAGTGTAAGCTATTGGCCGAACGGTTTCATCATTTGAGGCAGTGGTGACTGGCGACTGCCAACGATCCATGGCTCCCAACTCCCATCAGGCCAAGCTCAGGCGCAATCCTCTTCATCCCTTCACTATTCTTCATTAGTGGCTTTTTGATTCTCTGTAAAATCAGTAAGGAAATGCATTCAATCTCCTAACCCAAGGTCCCGGAGCAGGTGTTGCCGTAAGGGCTTCGTAAAGTTTCCATTTTGCATTATCTTGAAGAGTAAAGTGTTCTTCTTTGACCCTTTACTGTTGGTGCTCACTACTGAAAAGCGAGGAAACTCCTGGAATTCTAGGGTGAGTATTTTTCATTTTGTTTTTGTTGATGCTATGAGTGAGGATGTATCGATAAAATTCCAATCAAGTTGTTTCTTCCTTTGTTGGGTTTTCTGAAATTTACTGAATTTTGCCTCCGGGACTCACAGTTTTCCTTATTCCTGAATTGGGTACACAGCTGTACGGCCAACCCAAATGGATGAAAATTCTGGTGATTGTAAAACTTGGGAAGAGCAAATGTTTTGGAACCATTTTCAGTCCGTGCGTTTCACTCAATTTCTCCGTGATGGTTTTAATTACCAGCTTGTAAGGTTTTTTTCATCTCTGTCCAAGATTTTTCTATATTTTTAAGTGAACGGGAATTTTTTTAAATCAAGCAGCTTTTGGACTTGTAGACCTAGACATTGCATAGAATGATCTTGTTCCCATTCCAATGTCTGACCTCAACATTTTGGGTATTTTTCTGCAATGGTATTCTGGTTTTAAGATGTAAGAGTGTTGGGGTATTGGGATAAAAAATTGGCAAATGCATAGGACAAACACCTAAACAGGGCTTTTTCTCCATTGCTGTACTATATTTTTAAGTGCTTTAGAAAAGCCTTCAAGTGGGGTTTTCCTATCATCTAGCAGAGTACTATAATGTTGGTATGATTGTTCCTGTATTTAAACCGTACTGATTATAGTCGGTGGCTAGTACTGTATGCCAAGCATTTTTCTGTTACTCGTTAGTTAGAAGAACATGCTTTTCTGGTTTCTTTTCAGCTGTAGCTTTGGAATTCTAAGAGAACTTTGAATCTATGATGTTTTCATTTTACTGATGCTGGTATTCTTTGTTCTGCCAATAATATATTGACTGATGATTCCTTCTTGTGATCCTACATTATTGATTTTTCCACCTATCATATTTCACCTTACTTTTTGATGATGATGAAACTGCAGGCAATACCAGAAAAATTTGCTAAACACTTAAAGAAAAAGCTCCCGGATACCGTGACTCTTAAAGGTCCAAGTGGTTTTACCTGGGATGTAGGATTGACAAAAGATGAGGATACCTTGTTCTTTGATCGCGGGTGGTCAACTTTTGTAAGAGATCATTCCTTAAAAAAGAATGACTTCCTAACCTTTAAGTACAATGGGGTGTCCCACTTCGACGTTCTAATGTTTGATGGACTGAGCTTGTGTGAGAAGGCTTCTTCATATTTTGTGAAAAAATGTGTGCATGCAGAACATGACAGTGGAAGCCAAACAAAAAGGAAAGTGAAAGACTATCTTGTTGAAATTACACACACTTCCTCAGAAGATGATCTTGAACGCACTCCAGAGAAGTCTGAGGAAAATGACATTGACCAGGTGCATTTACAGCAGCCAGTCTTATCTACACCAACTAATAAGAAGAAGTGGATTGGAAATTCTTCTCGTAGGCCCATCCAATCTAAGTGGAAAGTAGGAGATAAACAAGTCTATAGACCTGCTAGAGAATTCCAGGTCAAACATGGTAAGGACATTTCCCTCAGTTCAATGGGAAGAATACTGTCCATAGTGAATAATGATATACCTTTGTCTCTGTTCCCTGCTCTTCTTGTTCATCACAGCTATGTTTTGGTCTTTGCATCTCGGTGCTTCATTGGAAAATTTCTTGAAAATTTTTTGTGCACCGCATCTAATTTGTTGTAGTTAGGTAAATGTGGTACTTTCTATTGCTGAATATGCATATGGCATGATTGAAGATTGCATTTTTGTTTTACTGAATAGATTCAGAATCAGAAAATATGTTTATCAACGGAAATCTGGAGCATAGCCCTCTGCAAACATCACATGGAAGGCTTGTAACTGAAGATCAGAAGAGGAATGCCTTGCTATTGGGACAATCAGTAGTAAGTAGCGAAGGTTTCTTAATAGTTATGAAACCCACACATGTGAAGAGAAAATATTTTATGGTAAGTCTTAATTTTTTATATGTAGTTTTCCTCCTTATTTAAGTCTTAATTTTATATAAAAATATCAATATATTGTGATTTCATAAGCTTATTGATGAATCTTTTATATGTATTTTTATTTGGTTCAGGCAATTCCTGTTGGATGGATGAGTAGATTCATGGCTTTAGAACTCCAAGACGTGATTCTACGTCTCAATGATAATACATGGCAGACGAGATTTACTTATTACACATCTCGAGGTTATGGAGGACTCACTGCTGGTTGGCGAAATTTTGCCATGGATAACAACTTGGACGAACATGATGTATGTGTATTTGAATGCGCCAATCCAGCATCTAAACCTCTCATCCTGGATGTTAAAATTTTCCCTGTTTTACAAGCAGTGCTTCCTCTCAACGAAGTGCCTCCCGGTTGATGCTGAAGTTGTATAGGTTTGTCCCAGGGTGGTAGGGCCAGTGGTTAGCAGCAGTTCCCATGCAGGGACCTTATGACTGTTATCAGTTCCTTTTGTATTTTTTGGGATTTGAACTTTGAATGCCATTCGAAGGCCACAAAAAGGAAAACATTGAATGCCTTTTAGTTGTAGGATTAAAGGAAGCAGAGTTACTTCAGTTACCTTTGAATTTGTTGCTATAAAACATATAATATTATGACAAAGTTTATGTTTCTTCTTTCGTGAGAATACTAGATTGGATTACAGTACTAGTTTAGAGTTGTCTCCATTTACATGTATATTAACATTACATGTCATCAATTAGTTTGTAATTTTTTTTATTTTTTATTTTTTATTTTTTTTTATGATGCCTGAATTTTCAACAAGGTTGAGAGGATTAAAGCCAATTGTAGTTCTCGTGCTTTGTGAAAATGTTCATTACCATCCTTCTACTAAAAAAATGTTCAATGTCATCCTTCTACTTTCCTTACATATAAATGTCATCCCTTTATTACAGTTTTTTTATTCAATGTCACCTTTAATTGGATGGTATCCACATTTTCATTAACTTTGACCATTAATTGCCCAATGGTTAAACATTTAGCTATTGTTTATTAATTTTTTATCTACCTAGTAGGATTAATGGGACTAGTGGGATCAATTCCTTTTTTTTTTTTTTTTTGATTCTATATTATTCTTTCTGGCTTTAACCCGTTACTAGAACAATCAACAACTTACAGAGGATATGGAGTGAAAAAAAATGATAATAGAGGAAGTGGCAAAAAAAAAAAAAAAAAAAAAGAATGGGGCCAAAATAGGCATTAAAAAGACCCTTTACAAAAGCATATACCTAACATAACTTAATTGCCAAATAAACAATACTGGAGAAAACACATTTTCAAATTCAATCAACTTAAGGCAATTGCCTCATGATCCTTGAGGTTTTTTTACCATTTCAGAGTTTAAATTCTTCAAATTGTCAATCTTTCTATGTAGTCCAGCGTCTCTATTTTCAATTGCAAGACCTCATTCATCAATGTTTGCTCCTTGTCCTAGCAACATGTTCAAATGGATTTCTGTTCACATCAAACCAAATGAAAAATTTACAATTGGATTTTTGTTTACATGGATCTTGATATTGTGGTACATGTGTAACCAAATTCCTTATCATCCCTTTATAACAATATAAATAAAAACTAACTATATCAAAATCCAAATCAACCATAATATAACAACAGATACCACCAACCCAAAATCAACAAAAAAATCCACAATTAATTACAGATATCACAAACCCAAAATCAACAAGGAAACCATGGTTAACAGTAGTTGTTACCAACCTAAAATTAACAATATAATTAACGATCAAATCTTATTAAATAATTTGGACATCCCCAGAACCTTTGACCATAGTTCAACCACGTTAAAATAGTTCTTTTAGTTGATCGAAGACCACATTTGTGAAGACCCACAAACTCACCAAATTGAGATGGAGATTGTCTAGATGGAGAACCAAATTGAAATTGTGGTTGATGGGAATTGCTCAAATACATTCTGGGTTGAGTGATTCCTTGATTGGTGAAGAAAAGTAAGATGATTTTTGGTAGTTTTGGGTTCATCAATTTTGGGTGTAGGGTTTTGTGGGTTGGAGTAAAGATGGTGAAGAAAGAAAGAAAGATGGAAAGTTGGTGAAGAAAGGTGAAGAAAAGGAGCAACTAATTGGGTGAAGGTAGTGAAGAAGAGTAAGGGTTTTTGTTGTTGCTAGTTTAGGGAAAATGGTAGTAAGGAAGAAAGAGAGAAATAAAAGTAAGAGTAAAAAAAAAAATGAAAAAAAGAATGGCCCCATTAGTTGGGCAAAAAATTAATAAATAAAAGTGAAATGTTTGATTGTTGGGCAATTAACGGTCAAAGTTAACAAAATTGTGGATGGCATCCGATTAAGGGTGACATTGAACAAAAAAGGTCTAGTAGATGAATGACATTTATATTGAAAAGAAAGTAGAGGGATGACATTGAACATTTTTATAAAGTACGAGGACTACAGCAGGCTTTAACCCAAGGATAAGAAGAACGGGCCCAACCCCACTCCAAGTGGGGAACCCATGAAGACCCACTTCTTTTGCATACATCTTATCTCGTTCCATTGACAGAAACTCAGCCAATTATAATTTACCTCTCCTTATCCAAAATCTGTCCTCTTTCCTCCATAGTCCGTACTTCATCGGCAATTTGGCAGTACCCCTTCTCCCTCACCTCTTACTGCAACTACTCACAATTCCAGTCTCAGGTATTCCCTAACCCTTTTTGGAAATGGCAACAGCATCAGCTGCTCTCTCTCTGGCAACAGTCACCGGTGCTGGGGCAAGCTATGGCAGCAAAAGCGAACAGAGGAAGAACAGAGTGGTGTATGTGAAAGGAATGAATTGCTACGAAGGTCTCAAAGCCCACAACAGTGTCTTCTCTCTCGGTCTGCCTGAGTGCACGGAACAGCACTTTGCTAAAGTTATAAACTCCTTAAAAAAGGCACATGGGAAAGGAAGAAGAGGCGGCGGTGTACTCTCCGCTCAATGCAATGAGGCGGGTGAGATATTCAAGATCGCAGCCATCATGAACGGGCTTGTTCTGATCGGGGTTGCCATTGGGTTTGTTCTTTTGCGCATTGAAGCTTCTTTGGAAGAATCAGAGTAAGCCGTGTAGTATAGAAGATTTAATCCAGTACTAATGAAGAGTTCATCATCCTTCTTGTAATGCTAATAAGCTGAATTCTTTTTGTTTAATGATCATTGTCATAGCTTATGGAGATTTTCAGTTTTGAAAAGGGTGCACTGTTTTTTACCGTCACACTGCTCTAGACTATAAAAGAAGTTCTATAGATAGGGAGCTCTCCTCATTTAAGAGTCAGCGTTTTACCGTCCAAAACGGTAAAATACTTTTTCATTTGATAAATTGCAATACATTTAATCCAATCAATCTGCAATCTAGAGAGAAGCATCTGAGAGATTCATGTTCACATAAATTGGAGTGGATAACAAGAAAGCTACACACTGATTTTTCTTTTGCTATGAGAAAACAAACACTGTATATCGCACTTGCTAATTTGCATTTATAATATATCCCTTTTGCACCAAAAAAATAAAAAGAAAACAAACAAATGTACAGAATTTATACTTAGACTACTTTAAATTGTCATTTTATGTTATCATAAAAAAGAACGTATCGTACAAAAACAGAGGCTTGATATTCTGAAATATCATCATTCTAGTTCAGCATTCTGGTGATACAATATATCTGAAAAAATATAGAGTAAACCTGATTATGAAGAAATTCTACAAATTAACAAAGAATAGATTTCTTCAAAGCCGTGGGGGAAGACTGATTTTGGATGGGACTTTTGAAAACAAATTATGTCCTTTAACCAACTGCCTCAGGAGGAGTAAGCAAGGTTCATATAGAGGGTTTTTGACATGCAGAAAACAGTTGCCAACTAATGAAGGCCATCACCAGAGATGTGAATATTTCAAAGCCAACCACCTCTGGAAAGTGCCACCCTAACCCTCGCCTTAAATAGCTGCAAAAAACCAAGATTTGGAGGATTAGCTTGTGATGGTGGATTATGGTATTAAGGCTTGAGTAAATTAAAGGGTATATATATAGATCCTAGCTCATATTGTCACAAACTAGCACATGGTAAAAGATATGCATGACTTCAAAAACGTTTTGATAAGGTCTGAGGTTTAAACCTTGTAATGGAAGGCATTGTTGCCACAATTCCAGCACATGCATATATTATTGGAATTAATGTCTTGGGCTTGTTTTTTCGGAGCCACATCAAGGACCCCAGTGCTGCAAGTGAAATACTCAACACCTGAAGTCAGGAAAAGATACAGATATCAATTACAGGGGAGGTAAGGAAACAAGGCAGTTATGAATTACAAATTAAAAAGTACTAAAAGATGTACCAAATTTGCATTTGCTTCAAGGCCTTGCAAAATATAATCCCATGTGAATTCTAGTCCCCTAGCTCCAACCCAAAGAGGTGCCAATCTATGTAGAACAGAATCAGCAAAAGCCCAGCCTGCAAACATGGATAAGTTGAATAAGGATGGTTAATTCATGTTAAGCAAATGATCATCAGAAGAATTCTTAGAGTTGCTGCTCCATTCATAGTTTCACAACTGAGAAAATAGAGATATAACTTGTGGAAATGCACTTTCATGATTGTTCATGAGAAAATGTGAATGGCAGATAGCTCTAGCAACAATTTATTCCAAAATCAGGAAAATGCATTAATATCTACTCAAAAATCTCAGCAACTGAGCTGACTGATAAAAATGACACAACACAAGCTTCTCTATCAACCATGCTTAAAGGGGTACCACTGAGTACTTTCAAACTTCTTTTAAATTGATTCAAACATCATGCTTTTTTATGGTGAACATAACACTGCTTTATTACTTATTTTGATATTCCATTTGTTTTATACTCTTTACAATAAAAATCACATACTGCTCCATTAATGATTCAAAACATTCAGCTTCTACCATGTGAGATGATCTTGTTAATAATAGCATTTATTTACATGGGGAAAAAAATCACAAAATGGACATGATTATCACAAATTCACTCACCAAGCCCAACAGCTTGAAACTTATGATTTTGGGAGATATTTCTGTGAGTCAACTGGGTTAAGGCAAAGTAAAGCCCAGCAACATCTATAAAACCAATTAATGCTTTCAACAATTCCTGATGAAAAAAAAGGGCAAGAAAGTAAAGTTTTTAGATTAGTTCCAGGCTAAATTTAACACTGGTTCTCACCAACTAAATTAAAAGAGAATTCCAACTATCAGAAACCAAAATCAAATCTTTATAAATATATATATATATATATATATATAAGAATAATAAAAATCATTTTCATTTCTCCAGGTAGATTCCAAATACTCCAATTCAAGTCAAAAGGCATGTACCTGGTATGGATCAAATCCATCACTCTCAGATACCTTAAGGAATGTTGCCAGGCATACAAGCTGCAAGCATCCAAATTATGGTTAAAGAGAGCATCAAGCTCACAGGAAGCCAGAAAAAGCACGAGCAAGTAAACTACAGAACTGCTAGTCCAACACAAGCTAAGCAGTAAGCACTAAAATGAAGGCTTTAAGAAATAAATCTCAAGGCATTGCTGCTTTTACAAGTTTCACCAACCTTTACCAAAGCTGTTCCAAGATAAACAAGGGCAGCTTTAACCGAGGTACCAAGAGTATCATACTCTGATCTGCAAATACAGTCATCCTGTGAGACAATGCTATATATCATAAAACCGTATAAATTTAAAATTAAGAAATCAAGACACATCTCTCATCATCACATAATAGTTAGAGCACCGCATTTTCAACTCACATCAATCTTATTCTCACGTAAGTATTGAACGCAATATAAAATTCAACCACAAACAGAAAAAAGAAAACTTATTCGAACAAATTATTAACTCAAACTACGAACTTTATCAAATAATTTTCTCTTCTAATGATTAGAATCAAATCAAAAAAGAAAAAGAAATAGCTAATTCACAGTTTCCACCAATTTCCACCTCAGTGTTCATGATTTGTAGACCAGATCTTAAATAATCGGATATCACTACTAAATAGTTTTAAGCCATAACTCTAATTTGCTAAGGTAGCAAAGAATTTAATGAGCAGATCGTGATACAAGACAGATTTTAACTTTTCGAAATGAAATTAAACGATATTCCAGTGATGAAATGAGCTCCGAATCGAAGGCAGACTTGCAAATTACATGGAAAATAAAGCAAGTAGAAATCAAAAGAGCGACATAAAGAGGAAGAAGAAAGGACTTACAGCGGAGTAGCTGAGTAGTAGACGGCGTGAGGGCCGAAGGTGAGAATCGCGCAGTTGAAGAAGTGAAACATTGTCATTGTTGCTTGATTCTAATCTTCTCTCTTCCCTCTGCAAGAACGAGACCTACACCGGCGAGATTAAGTTCGGGGAAGAGGAAGACAGTTCTCTACTTCTCACAATCAATTAAGAGATTTTAGAACTGGAAAAATATAAATTGAACGAGTTAGTAAAACTAGTAGCTACCCTCGTCAGGCCCAGAATGTTACGCAACTCAAGATGTCTGCCTCAAGTGATAGGCCCAAATTAGGAAACTTTCTGGCCTTCTGTAACTGATTTTGGGCTTTATAGGGATGCAGTCAAGTTTTGGGCTTGTACTTGAAACATTTATCTTTTATCTACAAACTAAACTAGAGTTTTAATAATAATAATAATAATAATAATAATTACTAATAATTTTCTTGCACTGCAATACGTGCATAAAAGCTGCCCAAAAACAGAAACCCAGATGAACAGTGATTACAGATTAGAATTTAGAAATTTTAAGTTTAAATATGAGACGATTAAAGAGTAAACTTAGTGAAAAAAATATTAGTTTTTATTATATAACACATTTACTATAGACAAAGTTGTTAATACCATACTAGCATACGTATTGGTTTTATTACTAAAACGGTACGTACCAGATATTGAAAGTTTTCACGAATCGTTTCGGATTTATTACTACAAATATATATTTTTATAAATTAAATATCAAAATTTAAAATAATGATAAAATAAATTAATATTTAAAACTATCACATTCCTATAAATTGAAAATAAGTTTAAAATAACCAACTTTATAAAACATCTATAATTGTTTTCTTTTTTTTTAGCATTAAGGTGATATAATAGAGTTCTAAATTTAATATTATACAATTCATAATACAAAATACTTCTACAATGAAAGAAATCATGCCTTCTAAGTATAACAAGAATGCAAAAAACAAATCAAAACATAAATGAGAAGAAAGAGCAGCAACCGGTGAGTACTGAGAATTAGAAGTTTAAATTTGAAATTGTCAAAATGAATTAAAAATACACATTTTTAGTCCATCAATTTCTAGTATATGCATAATTTTCGTTCTTCCACTTTAAATTAAGAGATTAAAAATGTATATATTTAGATAAACTTAATGGAGTAATTGATAGAATGACTAAAGAAATATATTTTTCATAATTGATGGACTAAAAGAGTAGATGAAAAGTTAAAGGATGAAAATTATGCAAAATATTGAAGTTGAGAATCAAAAATGAAATTTATTATTTTTAAATTCGAATTGATTTGTACAACTTTTGTTCGGTGTATATATTGACCAATACATTGAATACATTAGAATTTGATCGAAATGAACGAATTTGATCAAAAATGAAAGTAAACTTTCTACCGTTTTGGTTTAATAAAAAAATTGATACATATCAACTAGTATAAAACGATACTAACAACTATGATTATAAGTACCAATTAAAAAAGAATGGACAATTGCGATAGGGAAGAAGGAAAAATGTTGAATTATCAATGGCTGCTAAAGACGCCAAATGCGTCCTTACATTACAAAATCTCCGGCTATCTTTAAGATTCCAGGAATGTCGTTTCTCCTTCAAGCTGTCTCCTTTGTTTCTTTGGAAAAAAAAATCTTTGAATCCTCCCATATGCCTTCATGACCTCACATGGTCTCCATCTCAATCATTATTTAACAGCGCCTGAATACCCTGACCCTCTGCAGCTTACACTTGGAATCAATATGCTCTCCAATGGACCCTCGTCTGTTTTTCCCCAGATTTTCCTCTGAACTTTTCCTCTTGTTCTTTCTCTCATCCTCCGCACACATGCATTCCTTCTCAGTGGGTAAGATAAGATATTTCACCAGTAAGAACAAGCCGCATGTAGTTATCGTAATAAAGTATTCCTTTAATTCTTTCCTTGCATATAAAAAATAAATGTCACATATGAGATTAATCTGATTGGTAAAAGGATTTGTTTCATTCTCGATCAACCTTTTTAGTACCATCACGCCACTGGCTTAGAGAAATATCATCCTGCTCAATTAATTAAAAAAAAAATTTATAGTTTAATATACTATTTAAATTATTAAATAAAAAACAAGTCTTTAGATATTGAAAGTTGCTTTTTTATTGGTTAATTAAAATATTATATTCTTTGTTGAAAGGCCTCATGGGACATGGGGAATGAGACAAAGGCAGAGTGGCAAAAACACAATCGGTTTCCAAGCAGGAAAGCTGACCATTGAATCAATTATGGAATTAATTCTCTCTAATAAACATCAATTTCACATGCCTAATTAATTACTAATAATATGAATGGGAGATTCCTTCTTCCCTAATGAAAGGGAATTTTATTAATATGGGTACGATGTAGACGTTTTGTTCAGTTTAAAAGTTTCTGATATTCAATTAATGAGTACCTTGACAATTGACGAACCTCCCCCGAAAGAGCATCTCTCCCTGTCAAATGTTAGGAAGAGTCAGAACAAATTAGGAGGAGAACCAGAAATTTATAAAATGGGCAAAAAATGTGGTCCATTCAGACAACTATGATAAAATGAGAGTCTCCGACACTGTCATGGGAGAATTGAAAATAAAATCAAAATTTGATAATGGGTCAAGAAAAATCAGAGGCAAATGAGGTCATGAGGATGCAATGAGCTAAGTTGTTGGACTACCAATTACAATGCCAGCACCATCTCCAAGCTAGCTAGGGAAAAAAAAATATACATAGCACACTTAAATTCAATATCTTGATCAATTTATACATCAAAAAGGTGTTCCTCTCTTTTATGGGATGGAGAGTGAATTTTTTGTTATTGAGAGTTGTCTTTTCATTTAATGTATTTTATAATTTGATGTAATTTAAATTGTTAGACAGACATATTTTTATACATTTTATAAAAATTTAATTTTGCTCTTTTTCTTTGGGTAATTAAAGCGATTGAACATTATACTAGAGTTAGAGAAAGACAAGAAAAGAAAATACAGTAGAAGAGCAGTCTGATGTTTGTATATATGATGGTTGTTATGAAAACACAACAAAAATCTGATTCCAAGCACGTGACCAACTGTACCTATATGCGTCGGTCATGTGATATATAAGTACAACGAAGCTCCAAACCTGATCAAAGGTTCTATCAAAAGGCTTGTTGAACTTTGTAGTATTGCAGCAGGGTTGAATTGAAAAAATGGGGATTTGCCATACCGCAAGAGTATGGTAAGATTGATGATTTAAAGACCCATTTATTGTATCTTTTTATTGTTAATTTGTATAAAAAATAATAGTTCACTTAAATTTTATTAATTGTTAAGTATTATTGATATTGAAAAAAATATTACACTTATAATTTTTTATACAAATTAATAATAAAAAGATACAATAATTAAATACAAAAGCACAAGTTAGAAGAACACTAAAAATAATTGACTATTTAATTAGTGAGGATTTGTCTAATTTGTATTCTTAATAGTGTAACAAATGCATCATTTTAAATTAATTTACATAAAAAAATTACAAAAGATAACTTTTATTTTAATACCATTATTATGTGGATAATTTTAATTAATGAATTGATTAAATTAAAATTAATATTTATATTTTTTTATACAAATTAATTATAAATTATATAATAAGTGTACTTACGATATTGTCTATTACGACAATTTACACTAAAGTAGTATTTGTGATATCCACATTTACGATAATTTGCACTAAAAAATGATAAAATAATTGAAGAGTTCTTTTTCCAGTGAAGGACACATGATAGAAAAACTCAAATTAATGATATTAATTGTTGTTTCGATTTTATTTATTGATTCTTAATCTATATTTGCTCTTACAAATACAAAATGAGAAAAATCTTTTTAAATTAATCTGAATATAAGGGTGGGATATGATACAGAGAGAGGACTGGTTGGTGTAATGTTCTATCCAGAAGGTAGGTGTTCATCCATCAGGACCATCACCTTCAGTTCGCACTTCGCCCTCACCTCGAGGAAAGCCCTGGATTGACTGAGAATCTGGAATTGGGACACTGATAATCAAAAGCTTTTAATGAAGTGAATGAATGAATGTCC
>BPVZ01000084.1:789271-800142 GCA_020521535.1 Rubroshorea leprosula
ATTAAAAGAAATTATTATTAAATTATTTAGGTGATCGGCATTAATAGTGTTTTGTAGATTTACAATTCATAATTATTAGAGTTACGGTAGGTAGCATGTACTGATTTTGGAAGGTGAGGTAACCACACATCACTTTGGACATTTTACAAAATGTACCAAAAAAACAAAAACATAATAATAGATCTGTAACTAAATGAGGCAATAGAGGACGAATTTGATTACAATAATATCCTCACATGAAGACACAAGAAAATAAATTCTGCGCAAGACGAACGAATGGCTGGGATGATGAAAGCTGGGTTTTATTCGATTTGAAATAATTTATGATGTTATGTCGTTAAGCACGTCAGCCCAAACGGCGTTGATTTCGGTGATTCTTTGCCTCCTCTTTTGTCTTTCTCCTTCAAATTCACGATTTCAAAAAGCAACACATGCACACCCCGCGTAACATAACCTCACGAGTCACCATGAAGAAGCTAATATTCTTCCGTTTGGGATGCCCGTATTTTATTCTTCGATCAAGACAAAGAATGAAAGAATGGACGATAAAACACTACACCTTTTGCATATCAACTCCTTTGGTCTTTTCTCTGGACCCTTCCCCTTTTTTAAAGATTTCGGTAAACTACTTCAAATGGTACTTCTTTTTAAGTAAGCACTATTACATTTGGCCGAATTAGAAAAATAGACTTACTCTGATACATATATATACATAAGATCGGTTACTGTACTAACTTTTTTTTTGGGGGGGAGGGGGGGGGGTCAAGACTCACGAGACTGCACCAATTTAATTCATTAACAATTCGGCACATGTGTGTGTTCTTGCTTAATCTTCAAAGAATTGGTCATATATTCCCAATTTAAAAGAAAACACATGTAAGGAAGGTCAGTAATGAAATACGGTAGGTCACCCTATATATGCCAGATTCCGCAAGAAATTATATGAACGTGAAGGGGAATCAAATGGGTTATGGGTACATGATAATGATATATTATAATAGGAAAAAAGTACCATATTTAGGTTTGAGGGAGTAGGGATTTTTCTTAGAAGACAAACACATGGAATATGGAATATGGCCCAAGCACTCGACAAAACTGCAAATGAGGCACAGAGAGACATGTTGACCGGATATTAAAAGCACGGACAGTGAGAAATCAAGAACGGAAAATAAAGAATTTGATTAAGAGAAATACTAGTTCTAATTAAATTAAAGCAACAAAGCAGAAAGGGCTAAACAGCTTTCATTTCCCGGAGAATCTAGAGCGCATCAGGCGCTGACCGTGACTTCGAAAACTATTAAGAAATGATTAATGTACGTAATCAACAATGAAGAGATGGGGGATTAAAGAAAGTGTTGGTATTCACAAAAAAAAGGCATAAACAAAATAAGAACAAGAGAGAAGGGAACAAAAGTAAAGGGCTAGAGCTTAATAAGGTCGCGTCCGTATATGGTCACGTGAGAGGAACCATGTTGACGCCGAGGAATGTGGTGCTCATTTCAACGCGAGGGTGGGTCTCGACAGGTTGGGTTTTAAGTTAATTGAGGAATATTTAGACAGGGAGAGGGAATATTGGGACTCTGAGGGAAGATTACACATTAGACAAATACTACTCGTTGAAATTTGAACGTTTGGAGGTGGGGAGCGTTTCTCTATTCCTTTCTTACTTACTTTTCTCGTGCGCCTATCCTTATTGGCAGTTGAAGTAGGTGATAAATATGTATGTATATATATATATATATACATTTTTTCTAGTATATCATATGATCAAACTATATATTCCAGGTTTCGTAGGTTACTTGGTAAAGATCCAGCTTCCCAACCTATATGTTGGGTGTTCAATTCCCCCCATTCTTTAAAATTGTAATGGTTTTTTTTTTTTTTAAATATATAATGGTAGTAACATTTCTCTTTACATAATTTCTTTTCATCTACCTCATGTATTTCAATTTAAAAATTTTAATTTGAAGTTACAGATTTTTAATCCTTTCCACATTTTGTTGTAACATTAAAATATATTATTAATTAGGTGTTGGCATTGATTTTGTTTGGTTTTTCATGAACAGATATCCAAGTGGATAGTTACCAATTTCAAAAGTATTTATCATAAGGCCCACTCATGTTCTGTATTTGGTTCAGGGAGAAACCTTTCCCCTTACTTGAATTTTTTAGGGTTAGTTTGGTATTTTTACATATCAATATCATAAGAAAACAAGGGTCAAGTTGGTATGTTTAGCAACTATTTTTCCTAACACAAAATTTTCAATATACAAACTTTTTTTTTTGCATATCATTTGAAGAGAGTTTTCCCTCTACTTTTTTATTGTAATGGTATGTTTGGTTTGAAAGGAAAGAGAGGAAAAAGAAGGGGAGGAATTTTTAACAATTAAATTATAAATTTTTTAAATATTACAATTTGATTAGTCAAAAAATATTATTTTTCTTTCATTTCTCTCAAACCAAACATACTATAAAACTCACTTAATTACTTTCACTCAATTTTCCCAAGGTCAACTTCTTACCATGTGCAAAAAAATTAAAAACATCAATAATACTCCATCAAGTTCATTACAAAACCTATAAATTTTTTATATAATATTTTTAAAATCACTTTTTTAGTAAAACTTTTTTTGCTAGAAAAATTGAATGATCTGATTAAGAAAAAAGTTTGTATCCCTAATTAGATTAATTTTTAAAACTTTGTAGCCAAAAAAATAAATAAATAAAACTTTATAGCCTTATCTTTGTGATAATCCGGCACATACCAAATTGATGAGAGCGCGTGGTGTAGAAACAATGGCGGAACCAGGAACTTGAGGTGCATGTGGGTCTGTGACCCTGATGTCGCCGGACAATCTGACACTGCTTCCCTCTCATAAATAGTCATGGTCCATCCATAATCCTTCCCTCCTTATTGCTCTTCCCAAGACCAAATTTCTCATCTCTACCCCTTCGCACGTGTCCAGCTTGATGCTTGTTGGGCAATCTGGTATTGCCGCGTGCCTATTCATCAGGATTCACGATCACGACTAAAACAATTAGAAGGGAACTTCTTCATATTTAGCGTCCCAAAGCTGCTGGCAAAGGCTATGGTCGGTTAAGGCTGTGCTCCCACCTCAAATCAATTTATGTGTATTTTAAAATTAATATATTTTTAATTTAATTAAAAATAAATTATTTATGTTAAGATTAAGAAATTCATAATAAATTATTTTTAATTTAATTTAAAATTTTTGTATAATCTATTCAGATGAAAAAAAAAAACCTTATTACTTATCAAAATGCCCCTAAAAACAATTTATGTGTATTTTAAAATTAATATATTTTTAATTTAGTTAAAAATAAATTATTTATGTTAAGATTAAGAAATTCACAATAAATTATTTTTTATTAACTTTTTCAAAAAAATCAAATTTTAAGCAATAAAATAAAATAAAAAATAAACTTTTTTTATCAATCAAACTACATCTTTTAAAGTAAAAATAATATAATTTGACTAAGTTTGAGTAGGTTTTTTTAAACAAAAAGCCTATGGGTTCTTTAAAATTAATCTCTTCTTTTCTAAGACTCAATTTTATAATATTTAACTTACAGAATTACATTTGCATAACAGCTATACAGCTATTTTGATCTTTTGTGTTTAGCGAGTTTGATTAGTTTAACCAAACCAAAAATCTAAATAATGAACAAATTCTGTCCAATTGCCAACCATACTAATTCCCTAATGATTATTGTGATTGAGACTTGATTTGAGAATGAATTAGAGCCTCTAAATGGGAAAAGCATAACGATGAGATGAGAGGCTAATAGCTTTGGCAATGAGCCTAAAAATCAAATGGGAATAATGCCACGTCTGCATGGGTCACAATCCAGAGAGAGGGAGAGAGAAATGGGTATTTCAATTCCATTCCAAATATTCCATCAAACAGTGCCTCTTTTATTTACTCGAATTCCAACCATTCCCTGCACAATAAACACCACCATTATATCCCCTTTCAGTACACTCGTCTTTCATTCCCACAGCCATTATAAAGATAAGGAAAAAAATGGTCCTCTTTGCTTCTCTCTCTCAACAAAAGTCTCTGATCTCTCTGCATCCTTAAATATACTAGTTCCCCCTTTTCACTAACTTTTCCTTCAAACCTCCATCCCCAGAAAAACTCTGTTACCCTCCCTTTTCCTGCATTTTTTTAAATCTGACTACCAGTAGTCGACTCTGCAATTTTTTTTTTCCTTTGATCAACCCTAGAAGGGTTCATAGAAAAAGGCCTATACTCTTCCTCCTAGTCCTCCCTCCCCCTCCTCATCCTCGTTTCTAGCAACACTAGCTCATGCAAATCATGAGACACTCATGAGATAATCAAAACATCTGAACTTCATTTCACAAGCTTCAAAGTTGTAACTTCTTTTCATATTCAGACTTTTTGGCCTTTTTCAGTTCCCTCATATGTACTCTGCATCCATCCTTTATTACTCTCCACTTTTTCATTCATTCTCTCAACTTTTCTTGTTTCTTGATAAACTCCCTCCTGGGATTTTTGAGTTTTGACTGAGATCTCCTCTTCTCCATTTATTCCTTTGTCTCCTGTTCCCGATCATGTTTACAAGCTCAAACACCATAATGAGAACCCCTGCTTTCCCCGATCTTTCTTTGCAGATTAGCCCACCTTCAATTTCGGATTGTAGAACTAAGGAGGTGGGTAAATCGTTTTACAGTGATCGGAGTTCGACTACTGATTCCGGTAGCAGTGGGAGTGATTTGAGCCAAGAAAATGGGTTATTTAGCTCTGAGAGGAGTTATGGGAATCTCTGTCCGGCGGAACCCACGTTGAGGCTTGGGGTTGAAATGGCAGATTTAAGTCCTTTACAACTACAGAGAAACGTTAGTAATCAGCATCATCAATTCCAGCCTCAAATCTATGGCCGCGACTTCAAGAGAAATGCAAGAGTCATTAATGGGGTAAAGAGAAGCGTTAGAGCTCCCAGAATGAGATGGACTACCACTCTTCATGCTCATTTTGTTCATGCAGTCCAGCTCCTGGGCGGCCATGAAAGTAATCTTCACCATCTGTTTGATACTTTGATATATATAATCTCTCTATGAGTTTATGGTGCAAAAATGTTTGTATTTGTCCTAAAAATTATAACAAGATTTCATCTTTGCCTTTGCCAATGTCACAGGAGCCACACCCAAATCGGTCTTAGAGCTGATGAATGTCAAGGATCTAACCCTAGCTCACGTGAAAAGTCACTTGCAGGTGGGGTTTACTGTGTGCAATCTCCATTGCTTTGAACTTATGAAAATTGATATATTTTTTTATGATTCTAAATAGTTGTTTGGCACCTTTATTGTAATATTCCATTTTTGTATTTCTAAGATTGAACTTTAGTGGGTGTGGAGAACAAAGGGGTATGGACAAAAGGGTATCTAGTTGGCTAATCTTAGCAATGTGGACTTTTTTCTCTCACTCTCTATTGGTATGTTCATGCAGATGTATAGAACAGTGAAGAGCACTGACAAAGTATCAGGTACTAATTCGATGTTCCCTCTAATTAAATTCTATTTTTCTTCCCCTTTCTTTTCTTTTTTTCCCCCTTGAGAGCTTGGAGAAGTCAAGGTATGAAAGAAGCTCTATCATTTGATCCACTGTTCCATACTGAAACAAAAAGGTTGGGACTGAAAACTGACTCTGGTATCATTGTGATCAATTATTTACTGGGTGTCTGATAAAGCTAGAGCAATGACTTAATTAATGATATTGTTGGTATTTCAGGTCAAGAGCACACAGATTTGGGTCTGAACCAAAGGGCTGGAATTGTTGAACTGGATGGAGGACTATCTAGTGGAAAAGCTGATATCAACCCTTCTAATTCTCCCAAACCATTATCAGCGTCACCACACCAAAATTCCCAAAGGTGAGCTCATCTCTGCAGTCTCCCCTCTCTCTCTGTCTCCTTGCTTCTTTAATATATATCTCACCTACATGATGCTAAAAAGTCAAAAAAAGAAAAAAAAAAAGGTCATTTCTTTTTTGTGGTAAATAATAATGGTGATTTAAATCGATGACTCCATGCAAAGTATATATGCACGCATATATAGAACGCCTTGTTTGTGGAATTTTTTGGTCCAACATGATGTCTGTCATTGTGAATGGTGTATTCAATGATATTATTTATTACAAAGCGTCCCAAGTTCATAGATTTTGATGAGCAAGACCTAGGGTTTCTAGGTAAGTTACTGTTTTACTTTTGCCTACCTATGCCAAGTTCTACATTATTTCAGACCCGTTAGATTATCGTATAAATGTAATGATCCCAACGTGTAGACAAGTCAAGGGTTTTGCAGTCTAGTTCAAATCTCAATGCTGTTTAAATGAGCGTTATCTATGCCACATTTTACAAGGAAGCACACTGTGGACATTGTTGACCACAACCACAACTATGTCTGTTCATAATAATCTGATAACATTAAAACCTTGATATAGATATATTCAAAACCAAATCTCATGACAATTGGTCACCCCAAACATGAATGCTTCTTATTATATGATCTCCATAAATCGACTCTTAATTGATATCATCAATGAAATCTTAAGATCATAGTTTTCCAAACCTTTTTCCTCTTTGAACATTAATTCTCTAAGTTAATCATCCTTAATTTCCATGTTCCCTATATCGCTTTGCATTAACTTGTACTCAATTTCTCCTCAGAGGCTCATGGTTATCTTCATCAAGAGAGGCCATGGATAGGAGTATATCTATGACAATCAACCCTAATCATAGTAAGGTCTGATTTCTTCCATTAAACAACAAGATTCATTAATTAAACATGCTGATGATGAAATTCATTTAACAATTATTTGGATTTTTATAATAGGTGGAGGGCCCTCTTAATCTGTCCAGTAGCGCGAAGGATTGTTTGGATTCTAGCTCCTTGTCATCTTCAGATGCGTTCCTTAACCTAGAGTTCACCCTTGGAAGATCAAGTTGGCAAATGGACTATCCTGAATCATCAAAAGATTTAACACTTCTCAAGTGTTAAGACATTATTGTGCTAGTTAATTAATGAGTTAATTAGACGTATGCTTTTCTTTCTTTAATCTGTGAATTAGGGTATAAAAAAAACCTAACTTGCACGAGTTAATTCCTTGTTCCTTTTTTCTTCAAATTTTGCATGGAGTGGGAAGAAAGAAAAGAATCTTGATTGCTCTATCAAGTAATATTTATTTTTCGATTTCTTTATGTGAAAGAACCAGAGTTCATCATCTATGATACCGATACTTTTGGAATAAGGTACTCTGTTCCTTTCCAAGGGTATGCAGTGCCACAAAGGGGTCCCAATCCACGGACATGTGGGTCAGTTTTAATGTGAAACATCCCAGTCCATTATGTCAATCAACTTGACAAAACAAAACAACTTATCATTTCTACTTTTTGAGAATTATTAACTAGAGAAAATTTCAATATCTCGAAGACTGCAACAATATGTATATCGTCTTGAAATGTCAATAATATTGGGGTATTGATACAGGAGCAGACTCCACTGCCTGTCGAAGGCACCAGTACCTGTGACCACCAACTATACACGATGCATTCCAACATGTTAGATTTTTGGAATTGTCAAATGGGATTTCCGTTGTTCAATCATGTATAAAAATCTGTCGGCAAAATAAGGTGGTGGTCTTTAGATTCTCCATGAAGTCATGTGTATAAGTGAGGTCTCTCGTTCCAAACATTGTTCCATCCCCTCCTCCACTGTCTCATAGTCATCATCTTCTCAATTGATGATCTAGTTCCCAAAGTTGAAACTTGCAAGTAAATCATATATATAAAAGTAAAGGCAATAACAATTATTGCTTGCAACAAACGGTCCTCCCTCTGTTCCAATTTACTGGATGTTTTAGGAGATGTATATATTTTTTGTTTCATTTTATTTGTCATTTTTATTTTTCAATACAGCATTAATTAATTATCTTTTTATATTACCCTCAAACATGAATTATTTCTTTTATTGAAATAAAAGGTAAAAAATAATTTAAAAAGGTAAATTAATACCTTAAACATATTTATCTCTAAAATTAAAAATACTTTATTATTATTTTTTAATTCTAGTGCTCTCTCGTTATACGTCAAATAATATGAAATAGAGGGAGCACTTATAATTAGTAGGAATATCCTACATTTTTTTTTTAACAGCAAAAGACTATTTATTATTTAAATGAGTACAAGTGCTACTCAACCCATTTTACACAATTAAGAAGACAATCAAGAAGACAACTAAAGCTACTCCTTTTGAAGTACTTATAACTCCTGCCTTCCTCCCTCTTGTTACAAACTAAATTGATCAATAATTCTAAAACAAAGATAAACGTTGTGCTTGCAGTACTGGTTCATGGTAGTATTTTTTTGCACCTTTTTCCTGTTCTTATTCTTAAGATGTAGTAGCTCCAAAGAAGTTGTTATAACAAAAAATTGCAGTTATAATAATAAAATTACTAAAGTACAGTAAAACATTTTTTGAAATTTATTTATTAATATTAATTTAATTATTTCAGTGTTGAAACCGTACTCTTTTAATGTGCAATCTAAACTGAAAATTAATTATTAATACCTTCTTCTAATACTAGTCAGTCAGAATGATCAAGTATTACGTGAGGGATATAATCCTAATATCCTATAATGGTTGAAGTTAGTGGAAGCGCTTCTAGAAGATAACAACACCTTACCTAGGATTGTTCTTTTTCTTTTCTTTTTTCCTTTTTTTTTTTTTAATAATTTTTTGGTCTTGATGGAAAGCTAAGATTGTTCCTTCCAATTAGATATATTAGGCATTAGTTGCAGTGTCAGCGTCAATTATTTGTCGCTTACCGACTTGCTGTGATTTATTGCCAAGCTTAAAAAGAAATGGGGGGGAGTAGTTAACATTACAAGGAAACACAGATTATCAAAGAATTTGATGTTAAAATAATTGCAGAATTTGCATTAACGAAATTATCAACCAATGGATTAGGAGTTTCCTTCTCCTCTATATTTTCATGAAAAGACAGTCCAAGAGTATGATGTAAAATAATGGCATTCACAAAATGATGATTCAACGGTTTGTTTAGGTGTTTCTTTCTCCCCTACTAAGAACCAATATTTATTGATTTTATTCTATACTCCAATACGCATAAACTAATTAAGTCTACCAAACAATTGATCCTTTTTCCCGTTCCCATGCTAGCACAATACACCATGTTCACCGTACTCTGCTTTTCACTCTTCCTATTCGCTCTGCTATGGATATCCAAAATTCTCTTCAGAAACAGGAAGAGAGAAGTGCCTTAAGCTGGCGGTGCACGCCCTGTGATAGGCCATCTCCATCTCCTCGGAGGGCCACAACCAGCCCACATAACCCTCAGCACCATGGCAGACATGTGCGAGAATCGGCCGTAAGGGAATTTGTAAGAGAGTTACATCATCAATGGAAGGAGAACAAGTCCAGTCCAGCACTAGTGGAAATGAGAAAATGGTTTTGCCGATCTAACCCTTGCCATGAATATGAGAATAATTGCAGGAAAGCAAATCCGGAGTACTGCGAGTAATGATATCCAGAGGAGATGAAGAAAGACATTGAAGGATTTCATTGAATTTAGTGGGAAGTTTGTGATATCAGATGCCTTGCCCTTTTTGAGATGGTTGGACATAAGTGGGGAGGAGAAAGCCATGAAAAAGATAGCAAAAGAATTAGACCAAGTGATAATGGAGTGGTTAGAAGAGCACAAGAGCAAGAGAATACCCGGCCAGGTTAAAGAGGAATACTTCATGGATGTGATGCTATCCTTGATTGAGAATACAGAGGAGAATGATGCTGATACGATTATCTAAGCCACCTGCCTGATTTCTATATTTGCTCTTATTTCTTACATGAATAATTAATCAATTTAATTAATTAATTACTTAGCAATTTGTGTGGTTACCGAATTGATTGGAATTCAAAGAAATTTTTTATTGGGTGGTGTTGAGCTCGAAAAGAAAAATTTCATGGATTAAATGGGATTTTATTTGTTATAATAAGGCTAAGTGGGGTCTAGGGGTGCTTGATCTGAATAGAAGAAACTGAGCTTACTAAGGAAGTGGTGGTCTGGGTTAGGAGATGAGATGGAGAGTTTATGGAAGCAGGTGGTGTGGGAAAAATATTATGAGGGAAAGCGGGAGATGGATATTACTATTGTTGAGGGGTTAAGAATGTCTAATATTTGGAAAGATATTATTAGTATTGGCGGAAGTCTGTGAGGTTTAGAGATATGTTGGTGAAGGGTTTTAGGTGGGAGGTGGTAATGGAAGACATTTGAGTTTATGGAGGGAGAATATTGGCTTGGGGATAAAGCTTTAAGGGATTTATGTCATAAATTATATGGGTTAGTTGTGGACAAGGAGGGTATGGCTGTGGTGATGGGGGAATGGGAGGGAAATTGCTGGAAATGGAAATTGGATTGGCGAAGGGGCAGATTGGGTAGAGAGTTAGATGAGGAAGTGGTGCTCTGGGAGGTACTGGGCAGTGTGGTTTTAATGGAGGGTAGAGAGGATCGATGGAGGTGGGTACATGATAGGGAGGGGAGTTATGTGGTTAAGAAGGCCTATGAGTTTTTAGCTCCTAGTGAATGTATTCTAGATGAGCAGGTGTGCAGGACAATAGGGTGCAAGTTAGTTCCTTCAAAAGTAAGTTTTATGGGGTGGAAGGAGTGTTTAAACAAGCTTGCAACAAAGGGTAACTTACAAGAAGGGGCGTGGCTATGCAAGGGAAGGATTTATTGTGTGGATTATGTAATGAGGAGATCGAGGAGGGCACCCACTTATTTTGTACATATAGAGAGAATTGGTATGAATGA
>BPVZ01000084.1:830117-844955 GCA_020521535.1 Rubroshorea leprosula
AAAAAAAAACTAAACTTACAAAAATTGAACCAAAAAAAGTATATAAATATAGTGAATTAAAAGGGCAAAATATTACCTTCAATTGTAACTCAAAATAAGATAAAAGTAAGCTGTATGATATGTATGTAAAATGCACTAAGTAAAACAATAATGCTCTGTTTGGCAACTTGAATTTGAGAGTGTGTATTTGAATTTGGAGTGCTCAAATTCAATTTCACTGTTTGTTTTTACTTAAATAAAATGTAATTGAATTTAGATGAAATACATGTATTTTAACCAAATAATTGTCATGAGTAAATTACGTGTATTTCAATTTCACCCTAAAACCCTCAAATTTCAATTTTGAATTGAATTTGGTCTGCACTCTCTTCTCACCGACGGCGCCCTGACTCTGCCGCTCCCGCTGCTCCCGCTGCTCTCGCTGCAACTCTATTTTGTGGATAGTGAGGGTTGTAGTAGAAGGGTTAGGAAAATCGACCCACCACAGCATTCAGAAGTTTATAATCCGGTGGGTTCTTGTAACGGGCTGTTATGCTTATCCTTTCCCTTAATCGGTGGTTCATCAGAGTCTCACAGTCTGCTAATTTACAATCCTTTTGTTGGAGACGCTGTGAGAGTCCCACCAGCGAACCAATTTCTAAATCAACTTGAAGTTTTTGGATTTGGGTTTCATCCGAGGACAGGACAATTCAAAGTGGTCAGGATTGTGTGGCACGAGAAGATCATGAAGGTAGTAGACCCGGCGCTAGATGTGGAAGAAGTGGATGAAGAATTCGCCACCGTTTATGAATCAATGGTTCAGGTGTGTACCGTAGGAACAACAGAGTGGAGAAACAAAGGAGCTCCGCCTCCACAATTGGCGAATGAAATCGGACCACCTGAAGCTTTAGTTGAAGGATCTCTCCATTGGCTGACTGTTGTTGGGATAGGAGGAATCGATCCTATCTTCGGTATTATCTCCTTCGAGCTTGCAAATGAGGTGTTCGAAGAAATTCCGCACCCACCTTGTCAAAGACTTGTGTCACGTGGCTACAATCTTTCCGTGCTCAATGGGTGTCTATCGGCAGATGGGTTAGTTGATGCTGTGCATTTTGATATCTGGGTGATGAAGCAATATCGTTTTAAGGAATCACGTGGCTACCTAGATTGGCTTGCATATTGATAGGTTTAAGTGGAATGAGCTTAAACCTACTGATTAAAATATCAATATTTATTTATAGTTAATTATGTTTTTAAGTTTTGCATGGCATTTATGCATCAGAACGTCAATTTGGTTCTTGCTGCTAGTCTTTTGTTAGTGATTTCAATTTGTGAATATGCTGCTATTTCTTTTGAGTCACCTATTTTATTGCATCCTAACTTTGTTCTTTCTAATGTATTTAAGTTACTTACCACTTCAATTTGAATATCTTTACCTCTTCGATTTGAATAACTTTTGCTATGGTTTTAAATATTGCATTGTTCTCCTCAGCACCTAAAAATCCATTCTTTAGTTGATCTTTTCAGTTGATAGCTTTCATTGTTTTAAATACATGAATAGTATGTTAGTGGAGGTCATTGTTTCTTTTTTTTTTTTCTTATCTAATTTGTTTATCTTGAGATAATTTAAATAATATTTTGAAAGATTAAAATTGTTAATTTTGATTTTATTAAATTTAAATAATAATTAGAAGAAGATTTAATTTAATAGAGAAATTCAATTTTAAATACATAGTATTTTAAAATATCCAAACAATGTATTTAAAAATACATATATTTGAAATTTATTTTTTTTAATTCAATCCAAATAATGTATTTCAAAATACATGTATTTTAAATACATGTATTTCAATTACACTCATCAAATTCAAATTTAAGTTCCCAAACACAACCTAAAAGATTTGTACTGATATTGATGCCGCGGGTACATATACCATGATCAAATGATTACTCATCACTCATCCATAGCGACTATGGACTCTCTTCTTTCAATTCCATCACCAGCAACTGCTGCGGTTGCTGTCTTAGCTCTTTCACTCATCCTGTTCTTGTGGATATCAAAATTTTTGGGAAGGAGTAAAAACAAAGAAGCACCGGAAGCAAGCGGCACAAGGCCTTTGTTTGGCCACCTTCACCTCCTAGGAGGGCCAAAACCACCGCACATCACTCTAGGCGACTTGGCCGAGAAGCACGGACCGATCTTCACCATCCGGTTAGGCGTGTGCCGAGCGTTGGTAGTTAGCAATTGGGAGATTGCCAGGGAGTGTTTCACAACTAATGATAAAGCCTTCATCAACCGCCCAAAATACCTGGTGGCCGAGATCTTGGGCTACAACTACGCCATGTTTAGCTTTAGCTCTCACCTTCCCTACTGGCGCCAGATCCGCAAGATTGCCATGCTCGAGGTCCTCTCCAACTACCGCCTTGAGTTGCTCAAGCACGTTCGAGAATCAGAGATTAGAACTTCAATTAAAGAATTACACGCGCTATTGGTGGGGAAGGACAGAGGGTTGGTGGAGATGAAGAGATGGTTTTCGAGCGTAACCTTAAACATTGTTTTCAAGATGGTCATGGGAAAGCGATACGCTGAGGAAGAATCACGGAACCAGACCGATGAAAACGAACGGAAGAGGAAAGCCTTGAGGGATTTCTTTGAATTGGCCGGAGCTTTTGCCATGGCAGACGTTCTCCCTTTCTTGAGGTGGTTGGATATTGGAGGGTATGAGAAGGCGATGAAGAAGACGGCCAAGGATCTTGATGGCATCCTCCAAGAATGGTTAGACGAACATAAAAAGAAGAGAAATTCGGGCGAAAAGGCGAAAGGGGAACATGATTTCATGGACGTGATGCTGTCCGTCCTTGATGATTCGGAAGAGATTCCCAGTTATGAGGCTGATACAATCGTCAAAGCTACATGCCTGGTGAGTTTATTTATACTTTATTTACTCACAAGATTTACCATGCCAGTTCTTCCACATGTCAGTATGTAAGTATACTTTGCAGGGCCTCATCTTAGGTGGAACAGATACAAACACTGTCACTTTAACATGGGCTCTCTCCCTGCTACTCAACAACAGGGATGTCCTAAAGAAAGCCCAAGAGGAATTGGACACTAGGGTGGGTCGGGAAAGGCGAGTTCAAGAATCGGATCTCAAGGATTTGGTATACCTCCAAGCAATTCTCAAGGAAACATTGCGTTTATACCCTGCTGCTACACTCTCGGTGCCACATGAGTCCGCAGAGGACTGCACCACTGGCGGTTACCATGTTCCGGCAGGCACTCGCCTTATAGTGAATCTTTACAAGCTTCACCGGGATCCGAATGTGTGGCCAAACCCATATGAGTTTAAGCCAGAAAGATTTCGCACCACACACAAGCATGTTGATGTTAGGGGCCAGAATTTCGAACTTATACCATTTGGTAGCGGAAGAAGGGTGTGCCCTGGAATTTCTTTTGCCCTGCAAGTGTTACAACTCACGCTAGCTAATTTGTTACACTCGTTTGAAATTACTACAGCATTGGATGAACCGGTTGATATGACTGAGAACGCCGGTTTGACCAATCTCAAAGCCACCCCTCTTGAAGTCCTCCTAACCCCTCGCCTTCCTGCTCATTTGTATGAATAAGTTTGCTATATATAGTCCATATAAGCATACTTGTTAATTTATGTGTACCAGAGGGGATGTGTTAGAAGTAATGATGTTGCTGTTAGTTTATAATCCCTAATGTTTGACACTTAATACAAGTTAGTCCTCCAAAGTCCTTGAGTGTCATTGTTGTTATATATGTAAAAATAGGGACTCTATCAAACATGTTGAAATGTTGAATAGAAGAATCAAGATATTCCTTTTTCATCTTTTCATTCCTTTCTTCACTGTTGTGATGGTATTAGAGCTATCCAAATCTCAAGTTCATGGTGACTTAAAAATTTTATCTTTGAATCATCATTCTCTTACAACTTCTGATCTTATCATCTAATGATTATCTGTCTCATTACCAAACAAAATACCTAATTTTTCAAAATCCTAACTGAGATAATGTTTCTTCAATCATCCTAAACTTCAACTTCATCTTTATCAAACTTTGTCACACATAAGCTCACATCTGATAATTTCTTACTATATATGGAATGGACAAACTGTTCTAATTGCAAGAGGAATATGGCGTCGTAAGTCATCTAGACAGGTCAATATTAGATTTTTGAGGTGAGAAAAAGGAGTTGAGAGAGAATTTGGAGAGTTGGAGAAGAGTAGAACTTAGAACATGACATTGAACATAAACTTGGAAGGGTGCAGACATTCATCCAACCAAGAGGAGATCGGAGAAATTGTTCTTCAATTGTCTCATATTTTCATTAGGGTGATGATTGATACGTCTTTTGGTTTAATACACCTATCAACACTTATCAGTTCAGTTATTAAATTTTATAAGTGAAATTTTTTTTACATTAAATTTAAATTTAAAAATAATATTTTTTAATAAAAATATTGTAAAGTTTGTTAAACTAAAATATGTATCAATTATTATCCTTTTCATTAACGTATCTACCCATTTAGAGCAAAAAAGTCAACATAAAAATAGCACTTTTCACCTACTTTCCATGATTTATGGTTATATGTTTCCTATAAAATATATCCTAACATTTAATCAAAAATTGTAATACATAAACTTACATATAAAAAGTACATTATTGAAGCACTATTGCATTATTGCACTCTTGTTGACTAATTTATGGCTTCCATTTGCATTTCATTTGCATTTGCATTTGATTTTCTCCCATAATGCAGCAGTTTGCTGCATCTTTCTTTCCCCATTGAAGCAGCTTTATTGCTGCACATTTTATCCCATAAATGCAGCTTTTTGCTGCACCATTTTGCTGTTTTGTTTTAGTAACATTACAACTTTAATGCCATTGCTCCAACCGTCAAAGCCAAGGCCTCTTGAGTTTGTTAAGTCAAAGGATGACAAAGGCCAGCTTGCTTAAAGCCTAAAACAAAGGGTTTGTTGCGAGACATTTTTGAGGAAGCCTTACACAAAAAGGGCTTGGCTTTGACTCAAAAAATAAAATTTTAGATATAAAATCAATGAGAAAATATTTAGATAAGAATATGAATTTTGTTATTTTTTTTCTATTTAAATATATGAAATTTTAAAGTTTTTAAATTAAACTATTAACTTTTACTTTTTTCTATTTAAAAATATGAATTTTGCCATATTTTAACAAAGATTGCTATTTTGTCACACCATCATAGCCATCCTTAAATAGAAATATAACAAAATTTGTATGTTAGTTATAAAAAAAAATGCAAAGTTCTTATTTTTATTTTAAAATTTTGAAAATTTATAGTATAATTTAGAAACACAAATGTTTGTATCCTTAAATTAAAAAAAAAAAAACAAAAACAAAAACAAAATTTCGTTATCTTTTTTTTGCACCTTTTATGCAATAAAAAAAAATGTCCGATTATATGCATTTGTAATCAGTTATAATGCTTCAAAGGCAAAATATATAATCAACTAAATAAGAAAAGTAATGGATTACACATTTGAAAGAAAACTGTTCAAGATTTGTGTGCCATTAAAGCTCATTTTCTTGACTAATGCAAAAGTGATTACTCTCCCGAAAATGCCTTCTGAAAGGACGCAACCAAACCGGCCAAAGCTTTTGCATTTTTTTTTTTTTCATACGGCTGTGGAAACAAACAGTTCTGATCAGTGATCACCTTGCAAGTGATGAGGTGACAGAAGATTAACGGAGCCCAAACGGGAAATTGAAACTCCTCTGGAAGGTTGAATATCCCATGTGCCATTAAAGCATATGTACCCTTCTTTATATGCTTAAAAAACATTATATGCCTGAAATTATTGAGATAGTTTGTGAGGAATATATGTGGTTCTTCAATACTGAGTTGTTGATTACACAGGTTAGAGTGAGGGTTAAGGTACCATCGGCGACAACTGAGGAGATGTGGCTGCTGATGCCAAGAAGGGACGGAGCCAGCTGGTCATACTAGACAAGTAATTAAACATAAGAAAAAAGTATAATTTCTATTTCTAAGCTATTAGTTTACTCCCTTCAGATAAAAATGTTTCTAATCGTATTATGTTTGTTATTCGCTTCAAGGCTGCCTTATTTGTTAATTTTACTCAGAAATCAGAATAGACTGATGTCAAATGCCTATATAATACAAATGAATCTGCTGTACATCTAGACTAGTTTTAATCTATTTTGTAATCCAGGTTACATGCACTCAGCTTTAAGTAGCCACATGTATTTATCTTAGGTACGTTAATTGGATGTCTTGTAACTATGTAATTGGTTTATGCTTTAGGTTAAATGATTCAAGAGTCAAGGCAGGTACTTAATAGCTATTCAAGAATCACTCAAGAAGGATCAGTGTCAAGTCCTGATGCTATGACATCTCTTTAATTTCCTCGTCGATCAACAAAATCCTCTTTTTGAAAGGCTGAACTGGGAAAATTAAACTCAAGTAGATAACTTCAATAACCCTCCAACTGATTTGGACTCATAAAACTGTCTACAAACCAAAATTATACCACTGTCCACAAACCAAAAGCCATCTTTACCAAGGAATTGAAAGAATGTATTTTGGATTCCCCAAGATCACATTCTCGAAGAAAAGCCCCTTGGAAACAGAAGCTGCGGAAGTACATTTGGAAATAGTCTACTAGATAAGTTCATCTACTATGATGAAGAGACAGGAGCTAGCAGACTCAAGCCCAATCAAAGCCATAAAAAATATTGCATTGTTGGCTCAAGGAACAGGGATGCAGTAACTTTAGGTAGAACTTCCTCAAATCCTCCTCCTTTGTGCTCATTGTGTCAACACACGGCATCTGTGTTTTTGGAAAATCTCCAAGACAATTTTCTTATGAGTGGTTAGTGAAAGGCACAGATGGCTTTTCAAATATGAATTAATGTTTTGACATTTTTCAGAAGCATTAGCATTTAAACATAATTATATTGATCAAAGTGGATGGAAGCATCTTTTGACATGTTCCCCATTTTTTTGGCCATTCAACTTTTGACATTTTTCAGCTCAGGGCAAAGTGGATGGAAGCAAAAGTTTGTTTTCCATGACTAGTGTTTTAATCCTTCCTGCTGCGCTAAAGAGTTGTTGATCAAGGGCCGGCATTGCTTATTTTTCTCTGTGGGCGGCTGCTGCAATCTCTGGTTTTGATCATTTTGATGCGCTCTTGTTGAGTGTTTGACCAGGACCTTGTTGTATTTTCTGGGTTGTGTTATTTTTCGGGCAGAAAATGTGCTCTGGTTGACCGGGGGTTGATCTGTAAGTGAGACCTGCAAAATAGATCTGTGGCAGATACTCCAGGTTCAATTCAGCAATATTCTATACTTAAGCTCTTTAGAGAAAGGAGCATAACAATAATAATAGAGAGAAAAATGTCAAAGAGAGAGTTTTTTACCTTTGTGGTGTGTGGGGATATTTATCAACAGCTTGAAAGTGGCTTACACATGTTGCATTTCTATTAAGTCTTTTGAATCCATTTAGGTGTGCGTATAAACTTCATAGTCATCTCTGTATGTGTTCCTTTGTATTTGAGTTTTATGGGCCGTTATTATGTTTACGGACTAGTTAGACCACTATATCAATAGTTTTGCTGCATTGTGAGTTTTAGATACTGTAGTGCTGATTTGTTTCTCGTTGTTGTGTGCACTATTTTTTATACGAGTATGACTCATTTTTGTAAGGGTTGAAGTATCACCTACACTTCAACTAAAGAAATTTTGATTCATTGAAAAAATATATATATGAATACTTTTTCTGAAAGCTTATGAGCTAATCAGGTCTTGTGTTCATGTTGAAATGATATCTTTGGTAAACCTGTCAAAAATTGAACATTACTAACGCCTATTTGGGGCAGTCTTTTGTGTTTATATAAGTTCCAACCTTTTATGTTTCTCCGTGACATTAACTGCATTATACATTGTCTCTTGATTGTTCCACTGTTCTCTATAGCTTACTGATTTTGAACTTGATAGGTGGCATTCAAAAAGGAGTATTGGTAATGAGGAACGTGCCACTGAAACTGGAGGGCAATATCTGTTTTCCTCTATGATCACTTGCTTATCTCCTAAATGAACCATATCTGAACTAATACCATTTCCATTAAGCTGATTTTTCAAAAATAAGCATTGTTTGTATAAATTCACATATCTGAACAATGAAGTCTTAATTCAGTTTCATTTCTCTTTACCTTCCGACCAAGAAGAACATGCCTTAATACAGGTATCTTGCACCAGTTTACCTGGATGGTAGGAAATTAACACCTGATGACCTGGAGTGAACATATATATATATATATATATATATGCCTTTGCCCTTTGGAATTGTATTTGATAGAACTAATAACAGCTCTATGAATCAGTAACTTCCAATTATGCAGCGACAGAGTTTCTTCCCCAACTGGTTTCACTCGGTGGCTGCATACTCAGTCCAGTCTTGGCCTCCAACAAAGTCCTTAACTACTGTCTACTGTCGTAAACGAGAGGCTATGTGCCCAAGTCATGAATGCTGCCTGTTAGCAATGAGAACTTGAGAAGCCACTCTCGGAGAATTTCACACTGTACATTCCGTTAAATCATCTCCGATAAGTTTGTTGCTGCAAGTGATTTATGTTTTCATTAAAAAGGAAAATCATTTTTATTTCGTAATTCGTATCCCTTCAAATTTCACACTAGCCAAATCCCCATTCAAATATACAGCAGAAATTCATAGCATAATTTTAAAGAAAATAACACAATTTTATATTACATAAAGCCCCTTCGTAGTTCCACGTAAGCAACTCCCAACATCATAGAGATAACAAGCATCCAGCTATCTACCATCCACGCGTCACAGAAACAAATCTTTTTTATTAAAAAATTGTGCAACAACGTGACTCAGGCATCACGACAGTTTCAAAACTGGAAGACCCCGAAGTCCTCGGGATCAGAACCCTCTGCTTTGGCTGGCTCTGCTTCCGGAGGAGAAGCTCCTCCCTTGCGACCGCATCGAGTCCCCATCCAGGCCCAGCTGCTGATTCTGTAACATTCCCATCTGAAGTTCCGGTGCGTACTCCGACACGCTCCACACCTTAACCGACTTATCAAGACTCCCACTGTAAACCACCCACCTCTGATTCCGGTCCGCCTCCTGATCTTCTTCGACCGCCAAGCACTTCACCGGTCCGGTATGACCCGTCAGCACGGACAGACATGTGTGAATAGACCTGTCTCTTTTCCACACGCATATGTTCTTATCCGCTGAGCCACTGAACACCAAATTACCTGCAGTCGCGAGGCAGAGGACTGCCAGCTTGTGCCCCTTGAGGACTCCACCGTGAGATAACTGTTTTTCGCGTTCCCAGAAATTCACCATCCCGTCGCTAGACCCACAGTACACAACCGTACCGGAGGTGTTAACAGCCAAGGCCGTAACTGCACATTCTTGCTTCAAAAGAGCTTGCACCGGAGAATGCCTTGTTACCTTCCCTTTTGGCTCCCTTTTCCACACTTTAACAGAACCGTCAGCCGATCCGGTGAACACCAATCCCTCAGTGCTTGAAACGACAGCGTTAACAGCGTCGTCATGGGCCTTTATGGACTCCAAACACTTGGAATCAGAAATTCGCCAAACCTTAACGGTTCTGTCCCACGAAGCAGAGTACAGAATCCCTTCTTCCTCATCCAAGCTCAAGCAGGATATGGCATCGGAGTGTTTGATCCACAAAGCAGAACGTTTGCGTCTCACTTCGACATAATTGCTCGGTTTAATCGAGCTCTTGAGAATATCTTTCAGAGTGGGCAACGTTCCAGCTCGTTTATGGACGCTAGAATTCTTCGTAGAGACTTTCCAGACCCGAATTTTACCGTCCTGATGACCGGTAAAAATCTTCTCCCCTGAAATCACAATGGCTTTAACCAACCCGCTGTTCGATTTGAACCCAGAATGTTCCTTCAGATTCTTCCAGACACGTATGTTCTTGCTGTCGGAGCCGGTGTAAAGAAGATCCTTGGTGGCTGCTAAGGAGTAAATGTGACCCTCTTCGCGTACAAGTGACCCGATTAAAGCATTTGTGGGGACAGCACTTCCGCTGTCTCCGAAATTGGACCATCCAGATTTGATGAAATTAGAGGTTTGGTTCCAGGGCGACATGGTCATGGGTGAGCCCTCGCAGCTCATCCGGTTCTGATCACAAAAGGCAGGGGTCGCAGCAGACGCACTGCTGTTCCGAAGGTAAAAATCATCGTCGGCAACAACATTGGCGCCAGCGCTCAAGGAGAGATTTGGGTCGGAGTGCATCATGTTACCGAATTTGAACCGTGGGATACTCTCTGACTCTGCGAACATTATCGTTGGCTCACCTCCGTCTCTCATTCAGTCAAGAAAAATGAAGAAAAGATGATATAATGGAGAAAACAAATGGAGGGGAGAGAATGGAGGCTAAACGGAAGGCGGGGTGTCTGTAAATAGACGGAGAAGGAATGGTGGAGAGGCAATGGAGCAGTAGGATGATGACACGCGTGGCTTGGATGATGAAAGGCTTTTCTGGAGAAATGCGATTGGCCAATAATGTAGAGGTGAGTCAGTTTCATTAGTTGGGATATGGGGGCTGTCCTGAATGTATTTGGTTTGGCTGTTCTTTTCATTGCTATTTTGGGATATTTTGTTTTGAGTGTTTTATTTTATAATTTGAATTATATTAACTTATAAAATAAAAGTTGTTAGATAAAAAATAATTATTAATATTAAAAAGTTTATATTTTATTTAATAATTAATATTGTACAGTTTGATTTTGATTTAATTTAAGTAGGATAACACTTTTTTTTTGGTAGAATACTCTAATACACCCCAAAGTATAATGACAATGACAGATCTACCCAAAAACAAAAAAAGGAACAAAGTTACTTATAAAGTTTTTAATTTGGACAAATCACTCCAAATTTATCGTATAATATCATTTGACGTTAACAATTCGTTATTAGTGATATAACAAATTAACGAATTGCTGACATCAGATGACGTCACAAGTTAAATTTAAAATAATTTATTCAAGTTAAAAACTTTATAGGTGGATTTGTCCTCGTTTTTTGTTAGGGTAGATCCGTCTCTACCACGATACTTTGAGAGTGAATTTGGGTATTTTACCTTTTCTTTTTTTTCTATATTTTTTTAATGCAGTTTACTTCAATGGTAGCAAAAATCAGGAAGATATCTAGTCATGTGATGCCACCTGTGCTCTCTGTATTTTTTATGTTGGACTTGTAGGATTAATTATTAATTCAACGAAATTTCTTTCTAGAAAGATTTCCACAATTTCTTTGTCTTTGTAATTTGGTTACATAGCATATATTGTAGTCTTTTCTATAATTGATAACATATAGTTGATGACATATTATCATTACTTGTAGATATTCAATAATTAAAAGTTTAAGTTTTTATATTAAAAGTTTTAAATTTGAATCTTAAAATTAATAAAAAAAATTGAGAATGAGATGATTGTTTTATCTCTATTATATAAGTTATCATCAAATAAGAAAAAAATAATTAGAAACCCTCTCTCTTTAGTATTATTTAGCAATTCTTTGTGTTGTTCTATATTGAATCCTCAATATGGATGAAATTTACTCCACAATTATTTGATCCTTATGTTCCTTTACATGGACATTGAAGAACTAGAAAGTTGAAATGTTGCAATAAAAAAGACCAAAAAAAAAAAAAATGACATTATTGTAAGGTGAGTGCAAGCATGTTGGAGGTTCATGGATGGAAGAAACACAATAATTTACAACGATTCCATTTTTCCATTTCCGAATACAAAACTTAAACGCGTAGCCGAAAGCAGTCAATAGCCTGTCTCTAGCAATTCTAGCACATAGAAAAGTAAATTAAAAAGAAGGTTAAACCTTCTAATTTAGTCCTTAAACTATTGTATGGATTTTTAATTTGATCCTTAAACTTTAAAAATCTTTGATTTGGTCCCTAAATTATTGTACGGATCCCTGATTTGGTCTCTACTATTTACTAATTTGCCTCAAATTGGTCATTTCATACAAAAAACAGTTAACGTGTCTATTACTTAATAATAGAAAACAATAACTTAACGGCAAAAAAAATAACTTAACGACTACGTATCTTATTAACAACGAGACATGTCAACTATTTTTTGTACAGAATGTCCAATTTAGCGCAAATTGGTAAGTAGCAAGGACCAAATTGGAGATTTGTATAATAGTTTAATGACCAAATTAAAGATTTTTTTAGTTCAAGGACCCAATTTAAAGTCCATATAATAGTTTAAGGACCAAATTAAAAATTTAACTTAAAAAGAAATATGTTAAATAACCTTTTTTTTTTTTTTGAAAAGAGGTAATGGAAATATGTTAAATAACCTAAGTCAAAGTAGTTGGCAAGTTATCACGATTGAACAGTGAATTTTGCACCAAACGACGAGTAAATTAATTAAAGGGTTTTTATCACTTAATGTGAGAGGATTACTAGATTTAGACCTCAGACGCTCAGACTGCTGTTGATGCAAAATTCACAAGTTCCAGTAGTGGCTATGCCTTTCAATAGTTATATGGCAAAGAAGCATTGTGGCATTAGATGCCTGGATGATCAGTCTTCACATTAGCGTGGCTGAAGTCCGACGGCACCTACTTGCAAGTTTTTCTTTGGCCCCCCTTCTGGGGCGTTATGCCTCATCTCATAAGATGTTAATTAGTATATCTTTTAATTAACTTAACACATTTTATAACATTTTTATTAAAAAAAATTATCATTTTAAATTTAAATCAAAAATAAAAAATTATAAATTATAAATTTTAATAATTAAATCAATAAATATTGATTAATATATTAAACAATAAAATGTACTAATCATTTTCTCACCTCATAAATTAGCATCACACACCGAGACCAATCCAAGATTAAACCAAGGAGGAGAAAAATGTTTCTGCAGCCTTTCCTTTCCTCTTTTTTTTTTTTTTTTTATTTCCATTGTAGCATCCATAGAAAATTATGCTCACGACACACCAACCAGAGGACAATGAAATGATGATGAGGGTAAAAGAAAGATAATGGCTTCAGACCATTGGTGAAATAAAGGTACCTTTTCCCCTTCTCAATATTCTGTATGCTTTCACCAACTCAAAGCCGAACAGGTGTCTGTTGCCAACGGGGGAAGAGGTATGTTTGCTCAAAGCCATTATTGGTCAACATAATTGTATTGCATGTGCGTGTGGGTTGAGTATTAATAAAAGGGTCTTTGCAGTTAAAAAATATATATATATTCTGGATGTTTTAATAGATACATAAAACTTTTTGCACTGGTTTAATAAAAAAGAATACAAACTCCACTCGTATACTGACAAGTATTAAGAGAGGCCAACAGAAGTATAGGCAATTTTCTTGGTAAAGTGAAGTTAGAATCTCACATTAGTAATGAATTAGGGTTAATTGTAACTAATAAGAAAGAATAATTTATTCCCCTATGAGGGCATTTTTACAATAAAATTATGAGATTTTACTGTATTAAAGTGATAATGTTACATGACGAAACGCACCTCAATCCTTGATATTAATAGACAATAGTATCAGTCATAGACTTTTATTAGTTTGAACCATGTTATCTCTTCAAAACATATTGATCATATACTTTTTCATAGAAATTTATTAGTTTGAGCTTGTTTTTACCTTTTAAAGCAAATTTTTTTTCATAAATTTAAAAATTTATTGGTGAATAATCTTCTAAAAATTAGCTCAGTTAATATTCTCAAATTATAACCTTAATTAATTTGAGGTAAATATTATGACAAATCAAATGTTAATTTCCTTTTTGAAATAATAGTAATTTTTATACGTACTTTGACCTCACAGTTTAACAACTATAAACCGACTGATAAAGTACATATTTCAACTCGAGAATAAAGATTTCAATTTTCTCACTCTTAATTTGTATCCTTATTTAAAAAATAATAATTTTTTTGCTAATAATGTTTTCACTGGAGGGTAAGCAGCTAACCACTTCAGTTACACCTGTGGAGAGCAATCGAGTGTTAGTGTAAAAGAGAAAAAGTTTAAACTATTTGTTTTTGAGAAGGACATACATTAGACATACTCATGATAAATCGAAAGGGTACTATTTTATGTTTGGCACTATATAATTTAGTGATCATACTTTTTATGAAAATGTATTTGGAGATGAAAGTTTTAAAATTTATTTTCAGGTAGTATTTTCTTTATTTCTAAAATTTTTTTAAAGTAAAATAATAATAATAATAATTTTAATTTGTTTAATTTTTAGTAGGATCAAGATCTGGTAAAGTTGGTCTTTCCTTAAATGGCAAAAACGTAAAGAGCCAATGACAGAGAGACAGGTGTGAACAAGTCCCGAGGCAAATTGCAGAACCGCCACGTTCGTAGTACTAAAGGATTTGTCGTTTCAATATCTTTGCCACCTGATTAGTGATAGGTGGTGGACCATCTAACGGCTAGGCCACTGTGCCAACTACCTATGCCCCGTGTCCCGCACTCTGAAAATGTTTCTGCAAAAGCCCAACTGTTAACCATAGATACACTGTATCATGGTGGGTTGCTTCCCCTCTGCCTATTTTCAAAAAAAAATGGTGGGTTGCTTCCCCTGGTTTCCAATTATCAAACCGGCAATAAAGGAAATGCTTGCGGCCTTCTTTTTTTTTTTTTTCAATGCCAGAAATATCAATAAAAATTTGAAATTTTATTGTTTATTTTATGTAAATTACATATTTTATAATTATAAAAAATTATTTTATAATATAAATTGTTTTATACTAAAAATGACAACTTTTGAATAA
>BPVZ01000084.1:874023-894811 GCA_020521535.1 Rubroshorea leprosula
TCTAGTTTCCCTTTTTTTTTTTTCATCAATTCTTTTTGCAAAATT
This sequence comes from Rubroshorea leprosula, assembly GCA_020521535.1. Taxonomy (NCBI): domain Eukaryota; kingdom Viridiplantae; phylum Streptophyta; class Magnoliopsida; order Malvales; family Dipterocarpaceae; genus Rubroshorea; species Rubroshorea leprosula. The sequence continues at coordinate 874,069 of BPVZ01000084.1, forward strand.
ATTTTTTGTATTTATACATACATATATTAGTAATAAAAAAGAAACAACTTTCTAGGTTCTTCCCCTTTTTTGTTTTTTGTTTTTTCTTCTTTCTTTTTGTCAGCAATTCTTTTTGCAAAATTATTTTTTGTGTGTATACATACATATATTAGTAATAAAAGGAGAAAAACCAATGTAGTAATTAATATTTGAGTTGAAAAGTAAAAATAGCATCAATGGTCATTATGACGAATTCTTCTTTCTTTGGGCTACTAATACGACAATCCCTGTATCTTGGTGAGCCATACAAAACGAGATTCCCATGGCCCTTGAAAAAGGAAATGAAATGGGAAATAGAGAGAACAGTTAGTAATGGACCCAGTCTAGCCCAAATGATTCGTGGCTCCCAAGATTATTATTTTTATTTTTTTGTTCTTGAAGATTATTAGATTTAAAGAAATGATTTTGGGAGAATATTTTTGTATTATTATTTTTATATAATTTAATATATTATTTAAAAAATTAATTTTTTTAATTTATATGAAACTCGTAATACTAAATGTATTTATTTATTTAATAATATATAAAAATTATATCAAAAAATAATATCAAAAAATTATTCAAATATCAAAAAATTATTCATATATCATGGCACCTTAACTTTATTAGTTTCACATAAAAAAAAGTGGAATACAGTTCACAGGCCCTTTAATTATTATTGATGAGGGGTGTAGACGCTTTTATATTAAAGGTTAATCTTTTTTAAAATTAATGCAGTTTGTATAAGATTGCACTACAACATTCTCCCATTCTACATATCATCTTCCTTTTTTCTTTTTTTCTTTTGAAATAGTAAAATTTTTACTTTGAAAAACAGATGATTGGTCATCTACACATGCAATAAAAGCCTTATCTCAAGATTAAGCATAACTAAAGATAAGAAAATAAAAATAGATAAATTTCAACAACCTTTTTAATGCTAAAGAAAAGTTGTGAATGTGTCACACTACAATCTTGGGATGAGTTATTAGTATTCACATATTCTCTTAATCAAACATTTCAGTGTAAACATCTTTCCATATACTCTAAAGACTAGCACAACATCCACTCCTGTTGAGGCAAGATATATAACACATTCATACTAACTTAAGTAGTTGCTTCAGATTTTAAGGGGTTAAAAAATTACAAAAGTTTTTTCCTCTTCCTTTTTCCCATGACAGACCAATCAAAATCCAACAAAGTGAGTGAAGTAAGACAACAGTAAAGAGCAAATAAAAGAGATTTGAATAAGTAAAAACAAACTAAAGATGTAAGAAGTGGAAGGGAAGCAAATATAGAAGACAAGAAAAGAGGGGAAAAAAGTGTCCGTGTAAGAAAAGCAAAGAGAACGGTAGACGAAGAAGTTGATGAAGAAACCACGAAGAAAGGAGTCGGAAGTTGTATGGAGAGTGTGAAAGCAAGAAAGAAAATGAAGATGAAAGGAAAAAACGTAGACAAAAGGGAAGGATCTAAGAAAATACCAAAATGTCAAAGGTTAGTAGAAGACTAGAAGAATAAAGCAAGCAATGAGTGGAGAGGAAAAAAAAGAACCCATAGACTTCACTAAGGACTAATGAATGGTATTACATGCATCCACTTGGAAATAGGATATAGGATATAGAGTAGTTAAAGCTTTCTTAAATACTATTACTATTACTTCTTTTATGAAAATCCTATTGTTACTTCTTGTATGGAAACTCTAATAACTATTTAAGCCAAAATTTATATTTTTAAAGTTCTTTAATCTCACAAGTTTCCTTATAAAGTTGTTTGTAACTTGTTTGGTTTAAGGAAAATGATGGAAGGAGATTTTTTCCTCCAATCAAATTAAAATTTTAATATAATATCTTCATTTGATTAGATAAAATTTTTTTTCCCATCTATTATATTCTCTCAAACCAAATACACTATTAATATTTATTAAAGTCAATATTTAATTGTATTAATTATTTTCTTAAAAAATACTACTACTATTAATTTAACCTCTATTTAGTATGATTATAGTTTTTTATTTTTAGTTTTGGTTCTCATAAATTTGCAATTGAAAACCAAAAACTTCTCTAGTTTCATGTGTCTTTTCAACATATTATATGATTATTAGAGAAATAAAAACAAAAACAATTTTAATGCTAATTAAACAAGTATATAGTTTTAAACAAACTATTAATTTTTAATTTTTTTAGTTTTGATTTTCAACAATTGAAAATTTTATAAAAAAAATTAAGACTAAAAAACCACAATTATACTAAATACAGCCTTGGTAATTAGCAAATAAGGAATGCATAAAATCTTAACGGAGATTCATAAAAAATTTAAGATAAACTCAGATCAAGGCTAAAATTAAGTTTTGATTTCAAAATCAGATTAGTAATAAAGAATTTTAAATTTTGATTCCTCAAAAAATAAATACAACCACACAACTCCAAGGATCTGTTTTCAGACAATTCCAACATGGATTGAAATGGATTATCTTCTCTTACAAGCAAAGTGCAAAATTGGGCATTGCTGTTGCAGTGTTCCTGACAAATCATCCGTGGGAAATTTTGCCCTATTATGACTGAGTATAAACACTGGATGGAGTTCCACATACTAATCTCCTCTGCTAACTCTAGAGCCAGGGCACAAAAACCCATGCGGAATTTTCTTAAACAACATGCTTAATAAATCGTGGGGCCTGATAGTAGGATCATAAGAAAACACTGATCTTTCAATTTTCTTTCTTTGGTCACTAAATCCTATTGAAGGACTATAGTTTTGTATGTGTGAGCAGAAACAAACCAGGAAAGTGAAAATCCAGTGTAGTACTTGATCAGTTGAAAAGCATTGAAAGGAGGAGCAGAATTATTCATCAATAAGCTTCAAACTTCGAGAGGGCATATCTCATCTTTTTGGTTTCCTGAGCATTAAATTGATGCATCATGAAAAAAAGAAACATTGTAAATCAATGGTGTAAATGCATCTTTCAGCAGACGAATCACTACTAAGAGCAAAGTCTCATGGAGGCTTATATAACAAACTGCAGGTAATTCGAACCTTTGGTAAAGTGCACCAAAATGAAATCTAATTCATAACACGCATCAGATACTAAATGTTGGGATATAGAAAAACAAAACTAAAGAGTTGGACTAGTTACAACCTGAATCCCTTTGCTATAGTAGAAAAATCATTCAATTTTAATGCTTGCTGTATCAGATTTGCAGTTGACCTCATATAAGTCATTGTCCAATGCCTTAACGAAATTCTGGAAATAATTTCCGGTGACTGCAGTGAGTTTAACAAGCTGCCTGCGATACCCATTGTAATCCTCTGAATTGGTGAGGATGAAGCGGCATACTCCCCTCTCAGTACTAGAATGCAGCTTCTCAAGAGTATCTATTGCCTGCCCCAGTAAGATGTCGAACAGCTGAATCTTTTTTTCCTCATTCTCTGGTATAAAATACTTGTACACATATGTCCACCTCAAAATTTGTCTGCATTTTACTATTTGTTTCCAGGCTTCCACTAAGAAATTGAGATCAACTTTAGCAAGATTTTTACCGATATGCTCTCTTTTGGCAGTCTCTAGGTCAAAAAGAGCACTGGTCTTTAAAATATCATTATCCTCCCATCCATTATAACATTGGAAATACTTGCTTGCTGATTCCCGTTGCTTCTGTATTTGTTTACTTAGCCCATTATGTGGATTGCAGGTATGGTCAAAACTCATTCCAATGTCCCATGCTTCAAGGCACTCCCAGCAGAACACAAAATAGCAGGGTGCAATGCAGATCACGCGGCTTTCATCACCAGGGTTCTCAATCGGCCTTTTGCAATTTGGACATGGCTTGGTGCTCATTACTATCATGTTCCTGGTACTGATTTCTGGGTCAAAAATTGTGCACATCCACATTGCAACAGTGTCACATGTCACCGGATGGTGATATTCATTGAGGCAGTTCCAGCAAAAGCTATGAGAACAGAGGCAAGTAACGTCGGGAGTGGAAGCAGAGGCAGATAATTCAATAGCATATTTGCAGCCTTCTCTGGGGCACCATTTGATGCCCTTATTATGCTCGACAAAAGACCTCAATAGCATCCTGAGAATAAAAGAAGAAAGAAAAATGACACCTTGACCTTGCTTTGTGAAATATTTATGTCTTGTAATAAATAAATTCATACTTTACTGTACTTCTCCTCAGAATCATCATCTTTCCCAAAAAAAAAAAAAAAAAAAAAAAAAAAAAAAACTTAAAAATTGAAGTACCTTGAAAAATTTTCCCTCTGCTCCTCCGTCGCAATCTTATCGATCACTTCTTGGCTGAGAGCAGCGCCGCACGACCGGTCAGGGCACCTGATCGTCAAGAAACCTCCGGCGGGGTTACTGAATTGTGTTCCGATGTGAGTAGCCAAGCAATTGCCGCAGAAGGAGTGAGCACAATTAGCCCACATAATCCCATCGAGAGAAAGACGTTGAGAACAGATCCCACAAGCAGAATCGCCAGCTCCAGCGGGGAATTGAACCGGCGGGTTCTCTGACAATCCAACTCTTTTACGGGTTTTAATTGTGTCCAAGAACCACGCTTCAGTAACCGCAGTAAAACTCCACTTGTAGTGACGGAGCAAGATACCCGCCTCGTCTTTGGAAACAGAGAGAACCGTCGAAAGCCCGGTGATGACATCCTCCATCCGTTGGCGTATATCTGCTTCACTCAGGACGTTGTAGTTGGAATTTTCGGGCCTCAATTCATCAATAGAACTGGGAATTCCATCGTTGACGACGACCACCACTTCAGCATCAGCATCAGCATCCTCTTCATCGCTGGGGTTGGAAACATCTTGGTCGTACAAGGACTCCATGATTTAGGGACAAAGCAAGAGCCTAGCAGAGAAGAAAAAACAGAAACCCAGAAGGAAAAAGGAAGAGGGAGAGACTCGTAGCGTGCGGGACGGTGAATGGGAAAATACAGGGAAAATATGCTCCCAAATTCCCAGTAGAGACAAGTCCAGACTTTGAAAAGAAAAGTCCTTTCTACAGCGAAAAAAAAAAAAAAAAGGGAAGAAATGTCCTTCAAAGGGAAGGAACCTACAGGTTAGGTATACCGTATATATATTTAAATGTTAAATGTGAATTTTAATCCATTAACTTTATCAATTTTATCTTTTAATTATTTTAAATAGTTTTTTATCTCTTAATTCTAAGATGTGAATTTTTTTTATTAATTAATTCATTAAATCTGTTTATATATATTTTAGTTTTTAAATTTTGAATTAAAAATGTATATGTATTATAAATTTAAAAATTACCAATAACTTATCACTCTGAGGAGAAAAAATTCAATTTTCTTAGAGAAAGTTTCAAGTTTGAATCTTATAAAAAAAGAAATATGTGTCAATGGGATTCGATAGGATTTGATTCCAGATTAATTAGGATTCAATATAATTATCAGATATCGATAAGTTAATAAATATATATATATATGCATTTAAATAAATTTAATAGACTAGTTAATAGAAGCACAGAAAAATATATTTTTTAAAATTAAGGAATCAAAATTAACATTCAACCCCATCTAAATAGGTTTTCCCATATTTTTAATTTTTTTAATGTTAATTAATATTTAAAATATAAAAATTGATATTAATTTTACTGTCAATGTTATATGAATGATGTTAATTAAACAATTGATTAGATAAAAGTCAACTCTTTTTTTTTTCAATTACTTATTAATGTAAAAAATATACCCCCATCATTTATTTTTATTAGTTATAATTTAATTTTTTAATTTTTTAAATATAAATTTTAGATAAAATTTTAACAACTTATATACACAATAATTAAATTTTTTTCTATATATAGTGCTTATTAAGTATTTTTTTTTTAAAGTTCTTGTTAAGTATTTTAATTTGATTAAAAAAATTAATTATTATTTATATAATAGGTTAAGTTTTTATATAAAATTTATATTTAAAAAATAAAAAAATTAATAAAAATTACTAAAAATAAATAATTACATGTTTTAACCTGTACCTTTACATTACAAACTAGAAATATCAAATCTAAATTAATTAAAAATTGAACGCTTCCCATATCTTATAATACACATTTTATTGGTTTTTATCAAGAAAAATTTGCGGTGTGTGGTTGTAGACACACAAATAATCACGAGTTTATTTGGTTTAATTAATATTTTATTAATTTATAATTTTTTTCAAAAATTTTAGCTATAATGTCTAAAAAAATTAATTTATTAATCAATTTGTAATAGTTAAACTAAACAAAACTTGTATTTTTAAGACAATATTAACAAATTTGTTAGGCAATAACCATTTAAAAAAATGTAGTAACATATGTGAAGTTGAACGTCAGTTTTTCTTTTGGTATTTACACTCTCAAAGCGTTAATTTTTACGCATTTTAAAATTAATTTTTCTTCAAATAATCTTAAAATCATACCTTTAATATCAATATGATACAATTAAAAAAATTAAATTTGTTAAGTGCTAACTTTAAAATTAAAATTTTAAATCTAACTTATAATAGCACATTTACTTAATGCAAATTTTTACCAATCTTTTAGGAAAATCAGTGGGAATCTTCCCTGAAACAAAAATACGAGTATAATATATATATACAAGGAGAGATATCTTTATGTATAAGTTACATATATTATATTTATATAAAATTTTAATTATTAAAAATAAAAAATAAATAATTAATATTTTATATAAATGTAATGTGTAAAATTTATAAATTGATTCTTTCTATATATATTAAATTAATATATATCAATTTTAACTCTAAAAAATATTAAAATCCCAACTCTAAAACTATGCTGTTTCATTTAATAATTAAATTTCATCCCATAATTTTAAGCCTCATTCCTTACCGATAGCAACAGTGACAACCCCCTTCCACGACTCAACAATTCAGCTCTTTTGCAAACCCTCATCCTCAACAATTCTCTCTTCCTACAGCAACTGGGGAACAAGATCACTATTTTCGGACAACTCTTAAGTACAAAGCACTGATATATTTTGCATGATAGTGGAGAATCAGCATTTATCTTTCTTAATCCCATCCTTAGAGCCGTCGACAAGGAGATGAGTACTTGCAAAGGTTCAAAATAGTAGGAATAGGATTTTAATTAAATAAAATGACATAATTTAAATATTAAAGCTCCAATATTTTTTGAGAATTGAGATTTATATATATTTTTCTCATATATACATATATATATTAGTATCTATCCTCCTTATTTTTTTAAGATTAGAAGGAAAATTACTTTAAAATTATTTACTTCAATAAAACACAATGAAAATAGATAAAAAAATACTTTAATTCATACTTTAAAAAATAAAACATTTTAGTTTTCTTTTAAATGAGAGTTTATTAAAATAATGTTGTTTTAAAATAAATTTTCTTTTAATCTTTAAGAAATAAGATGAAGAAATATTATTCCATTATATATATAATGTTTGGTGTATATGTATTTTACATTTGGTGATGTGTTATAAGTTAGGAGATAACATTTTTTCTTCCATAATGTTCTCAATTATTTGAGGATTTGAATTTCAAATATAAAACCTGGAGGGGCTGTGTTATGGTCACACACAACTTTATTAACATTATATATTTTAATTGTTATTTATTAGTTTATATATTTTTTAAATAATTAATTATGATATTTAAAAATATTTATTTATATATCAATTTTAATATATTAAATAACAAATATTAATTATTTTATCAATTATAAGATATTCTTAATAACTCATTGAAAATAAAAATTTAATAATTTATATAACCCTAACAAGTTTAAATGTGAGGATAACCATAAAGAACATAGATGTTTAAAATTTTTTAACTTTTAAAGCAACTGGATAGAACATTTTTAAGAAATGACAGTAACAATAGCATTCTTTTGAAGGCAAGCTGCAGCCTGGAAAAATAATAATGGTGTCATTAAGAAGTAGTTCAACTATTACAAGTTTATTAAAGGCGGTCATTGACAGTTTATTGATAAAATCCTTTTTATTAATCTCTAAATGCAACGAGAGTATTATGTTTTGTGATTTAAATTATAATTAAATTATAAAATATTTGTTATTAGATAAAATAAACTATTAATACTAAAAATTTATTCTTATTAAATAATAAGTATTATATAATTTAATATAATTTAAACTATTCAATACTTTTTTTTCATTTACTAATGAATCATTAGAATATTTTTCTTTTCCCGACTTTTTAAAGCTCTTTAGCCAACTGAAACAAGCATTACAAGTACTAAAATTTTTATTAAAGTTGGACCCATCCAATTATCCTATTGTGCAGTTCGAGACTGCAAACAATTTTTCCTCTTTATTTTTATGATAAAAAATAAAGTAATAGAAGATACTTTGATGGGATATGCAATTAATTTTTTTTATTAATCTCTTTAATATTTAAAAATTATATTAAACTTAATTAATTTAGATCAAGACTTTATTTACAAAAAAATCAACCTCCTTTCACTTTGGTGATATGCAATTAATTGATAAAAGAATATAAAATGAATAATTAATCAAGCCAATAATGAGAACATATTCCATACTTCTAGATTAAGTTTAAGATTGTCCACTCACCACTACTTTAAAGAGGGACACGTTCACCCTGCACACAAGTCATACTAAATTATTTATATGTTAAAAAGATGAATAAAAGAGAAAGTTAAAGTTAAAAAGAGACAAAAACAAAAAGGTCTAGCTCCATTTTCCTCTCTTTTATCTTTGCTTGGCCACCATCTTATCTTTTCAGCAACACAAATCTCTATACTTCAACCATTCTATTTTCTAATTCACAATAATAGACAAGAGTTCTGAAAATAATATAATTGCATTCCAGAATCTCAAACTTATGAGAGATAATAATAGGAAAAATTAGAACAGCAAAATGCAGAGTGCAGGCAGCAGGAGAATTTTTCATAAATGGAAAACAAGCATTTTAACCATAAGACAAACTTAATTCAATTAACCAGTTTCATAAATAAATCAAGTAGTTCTTGAATATAAGAGCAACAAGTTTAAAGGGCATAGTTTGAAACCATATCAGCCATCCAATCGCTGGCCCTGGTCCATGGGACGGGAACACATCTCGCAAACTGTTGCAGTTCTTGGATTGGAGGCGTATGTGCAATTATCACAAGACCAAGGACCTGTTCCACAGACCTGGCACACTTGGGCGTGGCTTTCATTGATGTAGGTACACCTCCTACAACTCCACAGGTCCGTCCCAAAGATTAGACCATCAATTCTTTGACCTTCAATTCTTTCATTCACCTGCTCCTCAATTTTGGCTTTCTTTCTTGGGCGTTTGGATTCAAAAAAGGTGTCACTGTTGGAGGGAAGAGAAGGTGAAGGTGTGGAACTGGAATGTACATCCGAGAGGCCATTCTCCAAAGCAGTAACCATTTTCTCAAAGTAATTTTTGGTCACCGATGTTAACCCGGAAAGCTTATGTTGGAAGCTTAAGAATTCAGTAGAGAGTCCTTCGGTGGATAAGAAGGGCTCCAGCTCCCTCTCAGCACAGTAATGTAGCCTTTCCAATTCGGATTCAGCCTGACCTTGCAGGTGTTCAAACAACCTCCTCTTTGTTTTCTCTTCCTCTGGTAAGTAATACCCATATGCATATGTCCATTTTAAGATTCTCCTGCACTCAACAATCTGCTTCCATGCGTCAGTCAAGAAGTTGAGGCTTATCTCCGTCCTGCACTGAACATCAGCGAGCTTCTCAAGCTGCGATTCTTGTACCTTCTTCAAATCGTCCAGAGCTTGCTTCATCGATTTTTCATTATTAGCCCACCTTTCGAAGTAGTGAGTGTATCTCTCTAAATATTCCTTGGCCATTTCCCTCTTCCTATCCTCATCTTGTTTGGCATACCTATTGCACATATGATTTTTCCAGTCTCCAAGGCATATCCAGCAAAATTCATGGCCACAGGGTTGCCTGCAAGTCATGTGATTACACCCTTGATTTTTCTCAATTGGCCTTCTGCACTTGGGGCAAGGCTTGGTAAAAGCCAACACGTAAGTCATATTCTCCGATTCAGAACTGTTCTTCAGCATCCACTTCTGCACCGTCTTGCAATCAAGCGGCCGGTGAGCCTCCTCTGTACAATTCCAGCAGAAAAGATGAGAAAATTGACAAGAAACATCAAAATTCTCACCCTGGAGAAAGTTAATAGCACATTCACAACCCGGAGCAGGGCACCACTTGGTGTTTTCCTTGTTTCCTTCCACATAGGAATTAATCAGATACTGAGCATACTTTTCTCTTTCCCCATCTGTAGCTAAAGCGTCGATCATATCACGACCCACAGCCGCAGAACAACGAGATGGATGGGGACACTTAAGGATCAGACATCCAGGACCGTCGTTGATGGCGTTGCTAACATAAGAACGCCAGCAATCGGTGCAGTACGGATGGCCGCAAGAGGCGGTCACGATCCGCCGCTGAGGGTGCGATTCAAAACAGATACCACAATCGATGAGATCACCCGATTCAGATGAATTAATTACCGGTCTCTCGAACAATCCCACCTTTTCACGGATTCCTTCATCAGCAAACCAAGCATCGTTCACCCTGCTAACATTCCAATTATGGTGAATAAGTAAAGTACTTGCCTCTGTCTTCGACACCGAAAGGACGGCGCAAACCCTCTCGACATCGTCCTCCATACGGCGGCGTATATCCGGTTGCGTCAGAGTGATGTAGTCCCGCGGCTTACAGACGATGTCTTCTTCCTCGATGCCAGCATCGTGGTCGTGATATGCTTGATCATCATCTGAATCGCCGGTGAAGAAGTCTTCCCCATCAGTACAGTGATCTTCCTGATCATCGTCTGAATTGCCGGCGTAGAAGTCTTCCCCATCAGTGTCCATGACTGGACTCCAATGAAATCAAGAAAGAAGGATAAAATAGAAGTAATCGAGAGATAATTTTTTTAAGATCCGTAAATAATGACAAACCCTAGACGACGACGATTGAAATTGGGAGGGTTTAAATTTGATGGGAAGTTTTTTTTTTTTTTGGAAAATAGGCAATGGAATGAGAGGTTAAACCCCCAAAATACTGGAATTTCAGCTCCCTACGCTACGCTCCTGTCCTACGAGCAGGTTTGGAGTAATCTTCTTCAAAAAAAAAGTCACCTCGGTGTAACTCTAGCTTTCAGTCCTTTAAAAAAACATAAAAAAAAAAGGAGGCTGAAATCAGCTGTCTAAGAAGTCATGAGCTTTATTTAATTGGAAAATAAATTCGCACAAACAATAAGCTTTATATATACTCTTGAGTCTTGATTACTTTTTTTTTTTTTTTTGGGTGAAGAATAGGAATAATTCGTTTATGTTTCAGTATAAATTTCTTAATCAAACTAGGATTTTTTTTTTTTTGGTATTAACCTTTCAATATTTAGTAATCACATTAAATTTTGGTTAATTTAAAATCAAATCATGTTGAACCTCATTTAAAAAAAACTTTCTTAACATTTATTTTTTCATTAATAAAACTTAAATTTAAGATTTTATTTAAAAAAAAATCAAATTCTTTTTATTCGGAACATATCGTTGAATCGAACTAAGATTAATTATTGTTAGAAAAGTTCATAAAAAATAAAAATTGTTGTTGGTAAAATAGTGCATTAAATTTTCCAAGAAGAAGCGCTACTAGCTACATTGAGTGTGTGCACGTAGTCAAATTTACACTGCATTAGTCAAATTAAACCATACCCCACTTATTAGGAAAGCTAGAAAAATATCACAATATTCCACTACAACACGATCTCAGGCGACGGAAAGCTAGACATAGATGATAAGATTTTGAAACCACAATAGAATGTTTTGTTTTGTTGAAATTGCAATAGTTTAATCAATTAGTAACAAATATTATTTATAAAATTTAAAGTTAAAATATTAACATTTGTATTTAAAAATTTAATTTTTTAAATAAACAAAATTAAAAGGGAGTGTACTGTCTTCAAATTGTCCAAAAAAATATTAATTTTAAAGTGTACAAAAACTTATCAAAGAACACCATGCCATTCAAAATTATTTTTTTTTTATAAAAAAGATAAATGGAAAAGGAACAGTGTTTCCCTCTCTTAATCTGAAAGGAGTTGTATCATATTAGCAGAGGGGAAGAAAACCCCATAATAATAATAATAATAATTACAGCTGCCAAAAACACAGCTCTCCACTCAAAGGAAAGATAAAAATGTTACATTGGAAAAAATTTCTCTCTACATGGTAGCAAGAAGCTCTCTCATTTCTTCCACAGAGGTAATGTTTTCAGTGGGATAAATTTTCGCAACTAGTTGGGCAAAGCTATCATACTTCTCCAGAAATTCCCTCTGTCAAATTTAAAACATAAGTTATTAATCAGCATGGTATATCACAGAATTAGTGGACATCAAATTGAAATATTATCCATCTCTAGTTCTCTACTCCACCCCCATCGCCCCATAACTCACCACAATATTTTTCTCAACAATGTTATTGATAGAATTGAACTAAAGTGCTCTTTATTGGCTATTGTGTTAAATGCTTTGGTACAAACGGCAGAGCATTGGCTATTACATTTTTCATAGATTACTTGGCTTACCTTGCATTTCTCCCACAGAGAAGGTAGCAGTTCTTCAGATGTCAAGTTCTTCTGCAACTTCTTATACATTGCTGCGATGGACTTGTCTACCTGTACCACAGAAGTAGAGATATGATTCCAATGTTTGATCTACAGACACAAGTTCTGAAGTTTATTGACTGACTTACCGCTGATAAACTGGCTTTTAACATCTTCCGGAGATCCATTTTAGACAAACCAAGTTGGAAAGGTATCTGTAGCATGAAGAGATCAACTTAATAAGCCACAATATTCATCCGGTTAACAGTTAACCAACCAAAATCCATGAATCTGCACGGATGTACAATGGCATTAATGTTAGGCTCGTTAGTGGATTTCCTTACCCATTGTCAGCCTCATACGGTACTTAATAATGTAATTTCACTCACTGTTACAACCACAGCCTATAACCATTGAGTTAAAATGAAAAAAGAAGGTATCCATTTCACTACCATTCTCTTCTCCTTCCATTCTAGTCATCTAGTCATGTAGGGCCCATGTGAATTTGATGGAGTGCACGGCCCCAGAATGTTACGTGCTTCCCAACAAATATGGGGCATTGATTAACAAATTTCCATTAACACAATCGCCCAAACATGCCTAAGAAATGGGACGTGCTTGACGCTACAAGGACAATCCAGTTCCTATTGAGTTCATTTCCTTGAGAACTTTAGTTAAGGACCTCAAACTATTCTGGGAAGCTGTATGATGTCATTCTGTCCATAACACTATTTCTATGAATATGGTTAAGTAATATCACCAACTTACAAACCTCTTCTGGTGTTATTGTGTACATCAAATCCTCAATCCTTCGAGCAAACTGGAACAGTTTTTCAAATTGCTGCAAGAAAATCACAAATTAATGCATCATGACCTTGAAACCTTTGACAACATTTAACTCAGTAAATAATGTAGTGTGTGCTGCCAGAAAATCACAAATTAATGCATCATGACCTTGAAACCTTTAACAATATTTAACTCAGTAAATAATGTAGTGTGGACAGTGATACTAGAATAATTATCAGAGGATAAAAGAAAATACCATGTATATTATCATACTGATATGACGTGTGCAGGCTTGCTCATAAGCTTCACTAGCTTGGTGATAAAATTTGGCTAAAGTAGGCACAACATTAGCTAGATCATACAAGCTGCAAGCAACAGCTTCTGTTCAGCAGTTCAGCAGTGGACAAAGAGAAAAAGAAAGCTGTCTGACCATAATCAAGAGGAAGATGACTAAAAAACAACTAACAGACAAATTTGTAAAACCAAGAGCAAACCTATTCTGAAATGCTGCATAGTTCTCTAAAAGAAATATATCTGAATATTTTGGATCAGTTTGTGCAATTCTCTCCAGAGTCACAAACATAATGCTAACCTGTGAAACAACAGAGAACGTCAGTAACTAAATATATATAACAACTGAAGAAATTGATATGCCTTTAAACTTTGAAACATCTAGCATTTATCCATATGCATATTGAATTCCTTCTGTGGAGAACGTGAACATACTTTTTTTCTGCATCAGCTGTGCCTTTCAGTTACAGGTATGTGTTCTAGGCATCAAGAAAAACACAATTTGACTTTTGTTTTGTATGCTTTAACTATGAACCAGAGATTAAGAAAATGAAACACCTCAAACACTCTTGTCTTTGATTTGTGAGGGAACTTCTAGAATCTTTTGCATCCATGATGTTTATGTGGCATTATTCATATAATGCCAAGATAAGAGACGAGTTCAGCTTAATTTAAAAAGGAGTTTATAGTTGGCAAAGTGCAACGGCATTCAAAAGTTGGTAAGGTTCTTTCAAAAGGTTGAAAGGTTCTATTTGCTGCAAATGAAAATGATATCATTAACACTCAAACTACTTCACAAACCAGAAAAACAATATATCTTTGTCCAGCCTAGTGATGTTTGCTTAAAAATCCAGCACTCTGCACTTACAAATTTGGTGTATGCTTGGTCAATCAAATCCCTAGATTGTCCCTGGATATACTGCTCCATACGGGTTGCTAGAGTTGCAAACCTGTGCAGAACATATTTATACTTTGAAAGAAATTTAAATAGTCCACATCTGTAAACAAGCAAAGTATAAAGCATGGAACAAGGATATTTGTGCTAGCTATTCAGGAAAGTTTAAGGCATGCTGCTTTACCCAAAAAAAAAACAAAAAAATTGACACCATGTTGGCAATGAACACATGAAAGAGCAAAATCATTTCTAACAACTTTAATTATTGCAAGTATTATCTTTTGAAATAGCCCTCCAATTAATATTTCCAGTTGCCAAGCAGCCATGCAAAACCTTATCTAAGACGTCTATTCTCTCCTAAGAATCTAAGATAAAGAAATTAACTATAATAATTTAGAATAATCAGAAAGTGTGTCATAAATCAATCAACAAAAAGGAAAAAAAGAAAATACACCTTTTTTGTTTTTGATTGACCAGAAAATACACCTTTTAACAATCTAAAAGTAGTTCAGATAGCCCACTGTCAAGAAGAACCACAATCTTAGAAGTGTTTAATTGCCCAAGGTTCATGATGATTTCCCTGGGAAGATGGTTGTTGGCTAATCTAGAAAGGCAATAATTTTTCCCATTGCAACAAAGCTTGCAATTTTTTGCATAGTTGCTAATTGCTCAGAATGACAGACTGAAAAATTTAGATTTGGGCATGGTGAAAGCTAAAGGTGGGAAGACCAGTAATTCTGTGGAGCAAACTACCAATAAATCATTCTAAGATCCAGCTGCATGGCAAAGTAGAAGTTTTTTTCTTTTATAAAAACATGCATAAACAATTTAAATCCTAGATATAAAAAAAATGTGCTAAGGAGAGTTTTGACCATTTACACTACTCTCATTTATTTCTTTAACTAGTAAACATCATCACTACATTCTCAAATCACAATCTTTTGGTCATAATAGAAAACAACTTCATAGGAAAACATTTGAAGCATACACCTGAGAATCCACTTTACCTAGGGATGTAAGACACAACACCCATCTGCCGCACATTACGCTCATTTCTTTCAATTTGGTGACAAGCTTCATCAACAAACTGACATAATTCACAATTTAAATTGGTTAGAAACACACTCAACTGAAGGTAAAAGGCCTTAAATATTTTCAGTTTCAAAATAAAACATACACGGGTGAACTGCTGAGAAATTCTTGACTCGAGTTCACCTAGCAGCATACGCACAAAACCTGCTGCATCTGCCTTCTGACCAGAGAGATAGCGTTCTGTAATTCCATGCATTGATATGCATCGCAAAGGATCAATCTTGTATGCCCAATCCACCACGGCATAAAAGTCATCCTAAAATTCATAAAATAAAAAAATAAGTTCAGATTCCAAGAAAATTCTAGTCCCAGAAAACTCAAAGGAACATACTTGGATTCCATCCAGCAATTCCTGAAGAGCTTCATTTAGTGCTACCAGATCCGCAGAATTTTTACCTACAAAGTCATAGTTTTGCATATATTTCAGGGTGACATATAAGAGAACACAGACTTCATCTCATATATTATGAGTAAACAATAAAGTAGCATTAGTAAAATGATTACTAGATTTGCTGTCATTGTCATCAATGTCCATGATGCCCAAATCATCATCACTACCATTATCATTGTAGGATCCACTTTTATTACCATTAGTGCCACCTCCTGGGGGAACAAGTGCTGGAACCTCAAAGCACATGAAATGTGAAAAGAAGGAACTCTGCAGTTTGAGAAATGAAAGAATTAACTTCCAATATAATTCAGATTTCATAACACATGAATCAGAAAGAACTATAACCTCATCAACAAGGAGTGGGATAAAAATCGTCAGCATTTTGCTATATGCCTCAGAAACTGCAGAAGTATCTGCACTATTTCCACTTTGACTCGAACCTGTGGAAGCTTCAAGCCAGGCACTTGGATTTCTTGACGCCTTTGTACCAGCACGAAGTTCATTTGCAAATTCACGAGCCTGGATATGAATGAGAAAACTTTTAAAACATACACCAAAACACTGTTAACCACTTGAATCTCAAAATTTGCATGTTTACCATAATTTTAATTTCCTAACAAATGATGGTTTAGTAATTATTTTCTGGAGAGATACAGAAAAAAGAAAGAATAGATTTTTTATATATTTTCCTTTTTTTCATTGGGGGTGAGGAGGGAGATACTCCTGGATCCAAATATAAACATGCAGCAAAACATAGTGATCAAATTGCCTCTAGATTGCTATTTGCTCCCTGACCTCTCGGCGCAGAAGTAAATTAAGGGAGCTACAATAAGCTTTCCTCAGAGGACCCAAACAATTCTTATCAAGACTCTGGAAATCGAAAGGAACACAAGTGTTAGAAAAGATCTGGAGACATGCATAATCATTAAGAGCAATTAATTACAAACTTGACCTTTAAATGTTGGAGAAGGCGAGCATATGTCCTGCATTTATACCGCAAGTCAGCATGATCAGGCCTTTTTAACTGTCCCCGCTGTTTAAAGAAAGCAGGTTAGCAACTTCAGCAATCCCAATTGCATATTTTTTATACCTATTACTTAATTGGATACTAAATGAAGCTACAATAGTACCTGCGAGAAGTAGCTTTTGTCACTGATCATAAAATCCACCAAACTAGTAAAGTAGCTTCTCAAGAACTCTGAAGCTCTCCTGACAAATGTAGCTTTTAATTTTTCAAGTTCTGCACGTTTCTCTTTAACCTGGAATAAAGGCATAAAAAATAGAAATATTTTAATTCACAATAGCTAAGGCCTCAAAATCCAGATCTAACTATGACACTAGTCCATTACACAAAGCATGGAGAAAGATTCCAACAAAATCAAATCTGGGTTACTATTCTAGTATTATTACAAAAGGCCATCTAGAAAGCTGCCAAGTGCCACACAATTTAATCAACAATCTTCCCCCACAAAAAACTTACAGACAAAATGAATAAAAAGATAGAGGCAGAGTCCATACAGCTCGCATGTTTGCATAAGTAGGATCCAAGTCAGGTACTTCAAGGCCACGTAAAGCACCAGTTAACCACTCACATGCTTCAGTATTTTGAAGCATACGAGCCTCATCAAATGATCCCCCTGTCAGAGATGCTGCATACTATGACCAGTAAAATATTGTTAGGTCAGAATTACTTTTAACTCCTTGCATAAACCCAATAACGGTGGTAGAAAAAATACCTCAGAAGGGACTCGCATTCGTTCAAGAAGCTTATCAAGTTCTTCAATAAGTGCTTTATTATTTACTGATTGCATCTCCAGTTTGTTATTGCGAGTTTCTATCTGTGTCATTACAAAGCAAGTCAACAAAAGGAACAACAGAGTAACACAATCAATTTTAAAAAATTGAAAAAACTTCAATCCATTCAGTTTGAGAATAAATTGGTAGTCAACTTTGAGGACAGAAGAATACCATTAATTACCAAAACTGTTAGACAAGACAACAAAAACATCCTACACAATGAGAATTTGCATCTAAAGGTCCTACCGACTCAATATCTTCTCTCATGTGTCGTAATTTAACATTGAAGATGCCTAACCATTCATCCATGTCTTCAACACAGCTTGTGGCTGCATCAAGTCCTTGCAGTACCTGTGAGAACAAGGATGTAGAATCAAGAATAAACAATTAATTTTACAGGCAAGAAATATAATCATTGATAATGAAAAGTCATTTCTGCCCATCATTATGAGCTAAAACTAGTTCTTCTATATGAAGCCAAGGATTCCTAAAAAGGAGGGATGGCCAACAATAGCCATAACAGTATTGTCATAAAAGCTTAGCAGGACAGAAGATAAAGAAAAGCTCCTTAGGCACAAGAAAAAATCCATATTAGCACCATTTCAGAGTATGACAATCCATTAAGGACCACTAAATGGAAAATAGAAAGAAATCTCTCCTTTATTGCCTTAAATAGAAGAAAAACAAGATAGAGAATTTTAAAAAATTGAGTACATTGAAGTGCAGGAGATAGCATGGAATAGATAGGCCTGAATCAAACACATAATGGCAGAAAACGACAGGAGTGAGAGGACTTAAATGATGGTAAACCATGGGATGGACAAACAAAGGAGCCTCTTCCTTAAACTACCTGAAAAGAGGAATAGATAACCAAAGCAAAAGCACAGCTATAAAGTAAAAGGAAGTACCTCATCTATCAGAGGTTCACTTTCCAAAATGGCATGCACATTTGCTGCTTCTAGGGCAAGAAGCTCTCTCTTCAACCTTTCTGAAAATGCCTCCGCCTCACTAATACCCATGACGTAACTGCAGATCATGTGCTTAAAATTATCAAAATTACAAAAAAAGGTGGTACAGGAAAAAAAATGATTAAAAGAAATGATGCAGGATGAAGCATTATATTGATTTTGTTTTGTTTTTGCAATAAAGTAGGTAACATAAATGGGAATTGGGATTCATAAAGAACATATCAACCAACCCAGGTTGCTCAAAACATCGACAATTTTGATGGCAAAATGACATATACTACTGTCAGGTCAAACAGCATTCATTTTTTGAATAATAAATATCTCTCTAGTCTAACCAACTCTGGTGTTTCACAGAAGACATAACCCAAAAAAGCATTTACTGAAAAAAGTGATGAGGAAAATGTAATATTTAAATTGGCATCAGTGAAGTAAGATGTAAGAACCTTCCCCCACAACAAAAAACCATTGATCAGCAATAATGTACATCATAAATCAAATACAAGTTTCAAGCTCAATCCTCTATGTTTTTCAAGGAATTGGAGGCAAGTATGCTTTATGCCTTTTATCTCCATTTTTTATTCACATTGCATTTCATAGTAGCAGCTGAATCTGTCCTGTTAACCAAGAGTAAAGCATGTCTGAAGGTAACCAAAGAACCTCAGAACAGAGTAACAGAAATACATACGTGCCCAAAAGAGCCTCCATGTCCTCTTCCTCAGCTTGAGAGACAAGTTCCTTTTCAACACTGACTTTCAGGTCACTTCCTATTACTGCAGCTGCAACATGCACAGGACCATCCTGCACAGTCCTTCGAGTGGTAACAGTGGGTGTATTTTCCTAGATCCAAGATGAAAGTAAAATGCATGAAGGAGAATATAGCATCTTACTAAGTTATGATAACTGAAATTTTAAGGAGATCAAAAGAAATATCACTCTAAGACCTCAGTCCACAGAAGGAAAGGGAATATTACTGCAGACCATACACAAATAATTTTTAACAAATAATCATTCTACAAGTCAAACACAATGGGTAAACACAATCAGATAGAGAGAACCTAAGCATGTTGACGATGCTACTAAAAATAAATCTCAGAGAGAATTCATGTATGATTCTCAGATTAGAAGGACATCTCCCACTAACAGACATTCACATGATCTTTTGCCACACAATGGGCTATGGGCTGACAGGCCAAATATGTACTCATTGCTTACCCAAACAGATCAAGAGAGAAAAAGGCTGAAGAAAATTAGCAACAAGCAAATCTAAGGATCATATACAGAGTGCAGAAACAGGATTATCTAAAAGAAATCAAATATTAAATGCAAATATTGGAATTTTCTCTTGGAAGTTCAGAATGTAACTTAATCAATGCAAACACCAACTGTACTCGAAACTTTCCTCGCTTTATCTCATGCTTAAAATTTACTAACTCCAGACACATTTTATAGAATTCAAAACATGTCAGATATTCAGGAAGCAATAAAATGATCATACACACCTTAGCCCATAGAGCCATCTCCACAACATCTATACCAACAACTTTGGGAAGACGACCAAGTAAATCTTTGCACATATTTAAGATGCAAAGTAAAAAGCGGTTCCTACAAAAAATGGGGGAAAAAAAGAGAGAAGAAAGAAAAATATTATAAGCAAAGAGAAAAAGAAAAAAGAAAAGATCAAATTTAATAAATTATTGGTACCAAAACATTAACAGAGAGAAAATTATCTTCAGTTTTCTTCCTTTTGTCCCTGCTGCCAATTTTTGGGAAAAGGTCCCATGTGTTGGTAGGATATGGAGTTTGAATTCCAGACAAACTAAAGTCACATCTCTAGTTCTTAAGCATTTCCATATAGATAATAAAAGAAAAAAGAGA
>BPVZ01000084.1:1050157-1064389 GCA_020521535.1 Rubroshorea leprosula
TTGACCCATTCCCTGTAGAAGCCCTGATTTGCGATCCTCCTATAAAAAGCCCATTTCTCAGTAGTCAACCCAACAAGGCCCTGTCCACTAGAGCAACTTAACCAGACGTTGTGAAATGAGTAAACGACCCACCCATCAAATATACAAAACGCTACACAAGCACAACAGCAGCAGGGTAGCAATGGACAAGACATGTGGGAGGTAAAATGGAAGAAGGCCATGGAGCTTTCGCTGCATTTTGTTGAGTGAACCTGCATTCAAGGCCCAGAACTCCCCTCCCCGCATGTGTTTTCTGCGCACATTTCACAATGGTAGTTGTGAAATGCCAGGGCCAAAAAGTAAGAACAAGGCCCCCACCCGCCTTGACACGCACCGACATACGTCTCGGCCAACTCATCAGCAGTCAGCATTTTAAATTTTGGGTTAGGGACTCTGAAGTCTGAATCCTCAACTTAATATTTGTCTGTCTTTGACCGCCATCACCCCCACCATCTCTCTGTTCATCAGCCACATGCATCCCTCACTGCCCCACTGTTTGTTTTGTTTTGTTTTTTGGGATAAATAAATGTCTTAATGTGGGTATGGTAATAATCACTGTCTATTTTATTAAATTAAGTTAATTTAATTATTAAAAATTAATAATAAATTATATTTATTATTATTTAATGTATTAAAATTAATTTATAAATTGATATTTTTAGATATTATTATTAATTATTTAAAAGAATTACAAATAAATAAAATATCAATTAAATTAAACAGCTTTTAAGTGGTTCTAATAAAATAACAGGTAATCGTAACTACACTCTTCAATGTGGGGTTGGTTATGGTCCTCCTTTGTTTTGTTAAGATCATCTAAAAGTTATTTAATTTAATTGATATTTTATATATTTGTAAGTTTTTAAAAAATTATTAAAATTATGATATTTAAAAATAACAATTTGTAAATTGATTTTAATTTTGTAAATAATAAATACTAATTAATTATAGTTATCAATTATTTTTAAGAGTTAAATTAAATGACATTAACAAAATAGTAAATAGTCATAACCACACCTCTCGTTGTGATTTATTAGTTATTTTATTTTATTTTAACTATATAATAAAATACAATTTTTTCTCATCCCTTAATCTATTTCACTCACATTATATGCAATTCAAATATAAGATTTTTTACTTTTATTAAAAAAATTATTACTGAATTATTTAAATAGTTAGATTTACTAGTATTGTTTTAGATCATACGACTCTACTTTGTTTTTCCTAAAAAACTAGGTAGGGAGTGGTTATTGATGCACAATATTTTGTTAAGGTAATATAGTAAATGTGTTTAATTTAACTAATTTGATATGTTTATATTTTTTTAAATAATTAATTATAATATTTAAAAATATTAATTAATAAAATAATTTTAATTTTTTTATTAATTTATTATACACTTAGTTTTTTTATTATTCATCCTAGTATTTTAATTTTTCTAATATATATAATATATTAATAACTATTAATTTTTTAATTTCATTCTTATTTTAGAAGAAATAAAAGTAAATTAAAATATGCTAATTTAATTATAGGCAAATGTAAAAATAACAATTGTGAATAGATAAAATAAGATAATTAAATTAAACAGGAAGGATACAAAATCGAATAAGAACCAACAAATACTTACTTTTGATTAGAAAACAGAAGGTTAAATTAATTAAAACAAACCAATCATAAGTTTTGAATGATGAAATTGCACAAAACAAGTTTAATTTTTAATTTAAAAAAAAAGTGAAGTTCATAGAAAGGTGAAAAGAAACATCCAAAACGATATTAAACAACAGGAAGGCACTTCCTCCCCAACCACCTCCCCCCCCCACCCAGCAAGAAAAAAAAGAGAGGAAGGAACTACAATATACAATATACTACTTAAATAACTAACTATTTACAATGATTGTCGTTTGAAAGTGAAGAGCATCTTGTGCTAGTAACCATAACTCCTTTAGCGGACAAAAGAGGGAAGAACATTAAAAGCAGAGATGGCTCCATGACAACGAGGGAACTCCTACACCGGCAGAGAGCCAGCCACGCCATTAACATAATAATTTGGTCCCTAATAACAAAATTGGATCTATGCAATAATAAATGAAGTAATCCGGCTCACAAACTCTTCCAGAACAGGACCACGTGCTTAAGAAGAGGACTTGTCTTCCTGCATCACAAGGAAAAAGAAATATCAGAATCTTAAAGTTTGACACTCTTTGTTGGCTGAAAAAGACACTGATTTAATCAAAGCAGGAAACATCATTGTAAGTTGTCTTCTTGAATATAATAGACAACTTTAAGATTTGAGCATCTTATTAAAGATTATGACTTGGAATTAAAAATAAGAGATAGCAATAATTTAGGGACGAGAGAGAAATACTTCATTGGCACTAGTCACAAATGACACAACAACAGTGATGTCGTCAAGCTTGCCACCATAATATCGGAATCCAGCATCCTGTGCAGCAGTAGAAAAGGGTGTCTGTCGGTCTTTATCCTGTGCTCGTTGTCGTGCCAATGCGGCTATCTTTTGAGCAGTTACTTGAGGTCCTAAGCCAGCTCTCACAGCATGAACTACCACTGCAGTAATCTCATTGTTGTACAAGTTGTCAAACAATCCATCTGTTCCAGCAATTATAACATCTCCAGGAGCAACAGGAACTGTAAAGACCTGATTTGGAAAGAAACTACTCAGTTTGTAAAAAGATGTCATGATCATTTCGTTTGAAATCATTATGCAACCACATATTCCTAATTCATAAATTTACAGCATGAGCTGTTTCTGGAAGATAAACACCGAAGGACCATGCGTAACTACCTGACCAGAGCTAGGTAAATCACCATTAAACCCACTCTCAAGTTGGTATGTGAAATTAAAGCCATGCAGCTGTGCAGGGGATCGAAAGATGGTGCATCCATCTCGAACCACCATAAACCCACTATCTCCCAAGTTAATTGCATGTAGCCCCTGCAACAGATTCCAAACAATTACCATATTTCATTCACAAGTAAGGCCAACAAAGTTATTGTTCAACCAGCAAATGCAAAAGAAGAAAAAGGTGGAGTCAATGACTCAATGGTAACTTGGTAACTAAACTAAGAACACATAACTTGAATTTTGATCCTATTCTTCATTTCAAGTCTCAAAGCAGCAAGAAATAAACAGTTAATTTTTTTTTTTTCTCTTTTTTCATTTTCCCCTCTTCAAGGCATATGGCCTGAATATTTTTATGGTCACTGCCTGTATAAATAATAGAACTCCCTGGTTCCCAAAATTCACTGGAATAGAGAATTCAACTGCAGGTTCAGTCACCACTCTCTACACACATCATTTAAATAACTACTTGGCTACAAATCTACTAGATGAGTTAGCCTAAAAAATACACTACTTTTTAGTTCTAATAATGAACTGATACAAAACACAAACACACAGAAAAAGCTGTTAGATATAGGCATGCCCAGAAAAATAAATTGCTTACCTGGTCAGTAAGTGCTATAATACATGCTGTTGAGGAACCTCTGGCTCTTGTATTAGAGTGAGCTTTCTTCAGGACCCTTGCTGGGTCAATTGAACCTTTAGGTTCATCACGAATTGCTGTTGCTGAATTAGACATGAGTTCCCGGGAATACAGTCCGGCATTGACACCAAGATCTGCCCACCCCCCAACTCCATCTGCCACACCTATTGCTTGTTCATTTGAACAAATAAAGTGAGCATCTTCCCCACCAGTATCTTCTTTGTCAGGATGAGGCAGATAGCATGATCCAGAAAGTAGCTTCAGACTTTTTCCAGTGGAACCTTTCCTGTTGTAATAGCAATTTAATAAATATCAATTCAGAGCATATAGGAAATGTATGTCTACAACTGCTTTTAAGTACTTACAAAAAAATTTAGCAGGTTAAAAAAATAGTATAAAGCAATGCAATTAGAACTTACTCTTCTGATAACACTGCAGAACTTGCAAGCTGATCCTCACGGGAAGAATTATCAAATGACACATCTGGAGCAGTCCCAGCAGACAAGCAGCTAGGAGACGAGCTATGGAAATCCCTTGGTCCTGACAGAAAGTAATGATCAAAGTTGTAGCATCTCTTTCCAGCACTAAATATGAGGTATCCATAAATTTGAGACCTGTTTGGTTTCTCTGTATTTTGCTTCAAACTCATGCTAACTTTTCTACAGCTGGAAAGACTTCTGTCACTATAAAAAATGCCAGCACTAGTTGACAATGAACGATTCCCATGCCTTGAAGTTAAAGTATCTAGATGATATGCACCAACTGGAGCTCTAGAACCAGAAGCAGCCATATGTATACTATGAAACTTGCTGATGGGAATTTGAATGGGGTCTGAAAGGGCACGATCAATGTGATAGCCACAAACCTGGAATGCAGGGCCTGACACAGATGGAACTGAAAAAGTTCTTGAAAGCGCTTCAACAACAGAAAGGTTCCTTCTTCGGTTACCCAACAGTGAATCTGATCTAGCAGCAAAAACAGTCCCTGGCTGCAAAAGTACTTGAAGGTCTACAAGAGCAGAGAACTGCAAAGAATGAAATAACCTATAATTGCCAAACCCGAACTTCCCTTGTCCAATTAACCCATCCAGTGAATCTAGAAGCCCAAACTCTTGACCATTCACAGTCCTATGAATTCCATTCTGCACTGCACTTCTCAATCTTGTAAAATAAGAAGACGGCATCTTTTTCCTCCTATGCAAAACAAAATTGCTTGAAACCCTTTATTACAAAAAACGCGGTGGTCATAACAATACGCAGAAGAAAATCTCATAACTCCTGACACATCTATCCTTAGATTACTAACTAGAAAGATAATTCCTGCAATTCCTTCAACATATACACGAACAAAGCAACCTGAAAAGGGCGAAAAATAATTGCAAGTAACAAGTTAAAATTGATAAACTTTTACACTTTGGATAACAAAACTAAAACCCATAAAACAGAAAACCCGCAAACCCAAGTTTTTATTCGAAACCAACACGCAATGCACAGAACCCAAAAGGCAAAAATTAATCTTTTTTACCAAAGGGAGGGTCTTTGCACCCAGAAAACGATATAGAGAAGAAGAAACGCCAACATATTCCTCCTTAAGAAACTCATGAATTAAGTCCTTAAGATTCAGCAAAATAAGAGAGAAAACCTAAAACAATAATAAACCAAGAATCACAGAATCAAAGTCAAACGCAATAAATCAGAACAGCGAGTGGCACCTTTAGGAATTCGATCCAAACCCTAACCCATCAACCCTGGAATACCGTGAGCTTGAACGAAGACCACAACAATCGGTGCGGACATACTGACGAGAATCCAGTTATCAGCTGTTACAGACCACAGGAACCAGAAACACCAAATCTTCAAGAGTTAGGTGGAAAGCACGAGCTTTCGATTTCTCCTTCTCGCCTTTGACGATCGATGAAGGGTGGTAGAAAGAGAATCACGGAAATCCGGAAAGTTCTCACCAAAATAGATGGAATGAACCCTAAAAAAAAAAAAAAATCTAAAAATGCCACAAAGGAAATTTACTGCGGTGTGCATTTGGACGGGCATAGCCCCCATGTTGAAATGACAGATTTAACTGTGGAAAAAGGTGTATTTGTCGAAGTTCTTTTGTCGTTTAGGGAGTGTGGTGAGGATAATATTGTCAATTCGAAAATTTACTAATCTGTTAATTTGATATTTTTGCCACTTTTTGTTTCTAATCAATCCATTTGTCCAACTTGGTAGGAGGCTCGACCGAGGATGCTCAGTTTCATTCTCTGTTTCGGTCCCAATATTTTTCACTATTTTATGAATTTGACCTCTTTTTTTTTTTGCTTACATTTGCGCTCTTAATCCCACCTCTTTTAGGGATTGGATTTTGAGGTCCCATATTTTTTTCAAAAAATAAATTCAGCTAATGTTTTTAATGGCATATAATATAAATTTAGTTAGAAATAAGAAATTGAAGAGAAAAGTTTCAGTAAAATTATTCAAATATTTTTTATTAATATTTCTTGCATGTCAATTCATTAAGAGTATTTTAATTGTTAAGAGATATTACTTTCAAAAAAAAAAAATTAAAAGATATTAACTTTCCTCAATCTTAAATTGATACATGTCATATTAAATAAATATGGCTATTTTGTTTCCATCGACACCTATTTTCATTTTCAATTCTATTATTTATAAAAATATTATTGCCCTTGTTGAATCTACAATTTGGCCAGTTTGAAAGGCATGATCCTCCAAAATGCATATTCAATTTAGTGCATGATTGGAGTGCAGCTGTTGAGAAGTGCTTTTGAAGTTTAAAAGCATTAGTTGTACCAAACACTCAAACTTGCAAAATTTACTTTAGCTCATGAGAAGCTAATCCTAGCTTCCACCTTGTGAAAATGGGGAAGCACAAAATTGGAGCTTTTATGCATGCTTTTGCCTCCATTTTAATGAAATTTGCTTATTATATCTATTTTACTCTCATATTTTAATAAATTTATAAGTAAACCAGTATATATACATCATCAATTATAACCAAAATCCCTAATTTTTTTCTTATTCCCATCTTTTCCATCTACAGATATCCCCCATGAAATGATCTATTACCATAGATTCTGATCTTGCTCAAGCTCACTTTTTCGATGACATCCTCATCCTTCTTATCCCATATCTATTGCAAAAGAGATTTTAGTTGTCTACACTCAGTTCATTGCCAATTCGTTGCTAGCGCATTGCAGTGTACAGTGATTTAAGTGATGTTGCCCTCAATCTACAAAAGGTACATTTACAAATGCCTTCTATGGATGTGATAATTTGTCACTCATCATTTTGTTTGGTTGCTAAGAAAATTCAAGGGCAAGTTATCTATGGTTTTTTCTGTGTTCTAGATTGATGATGAGTTTTTGAGGGAGAGCCAAATCTTGTCCTAAATTTTATTTCTTACAAATGGGTTTGCTTGGTTAACCTGGGTTGACTTAGTTTGATCTGATTTGAGCTAGTAGTAACTTGGAGTTAGAGGTTTCCCTTTTTCTTTCCGAGAATTCCTTCATGGGGAATATTCAAGTTTGAAATATTCCTTCTTGGTAATGAACGATTTTTGCTATTTTTTCTCTTTTTTGTGTTTCTTCTTTTGAAAAAGAGCTATTTTTGTTCATAAGATATACATCTAATTTGCTGTTTGTGCGGTTGATGCTCAAGCATTTAGGGTTTTGTGTTCTTTCTTTACTTCATAATGTATGTTGCATTTGGAATTTTGGTTTCCTCTTTTGCTTGGGTTTTTGTTTATGCTCTCTGCTTCATTTAGTTAATCAACATGAAATCATGACAAGTAGTCTTTTTGTCTTCTTGACCATGCTTCAATGCTTAGTTTTTAGTATTTGAATCTCAAATATGCTAGGCCAACGTTAGTTTAGACTAAATTCAGGGCATAATATTTTGTTAATTAAATTGATGACTTAGTTAAGCTTCCCTACATTATTTTCCTCTCGACTCTAAGATAATTTGTTCGATGTTTAATGCTTGATGTGAACCATCCTCATCCTAGCCCTTTCCCTTCATCTAATGCAGAGATTAGTTTGTCATGTTAAAGTGAGTCTGGTTTTTGGAGCTTCTCTTTTCTAGGTTTCTATTCTAAAACCTCATAGTTACCAAATTGATAATACCTCTAGAGTTGAATTGTAACACTAGATTTTTCTGTATGAAACACATTGTCTTCTCCTATTGTTTCTATTTCAGTATTTCTATTGTGTGTGTATTGTGGTACCCTTACTTTGGTAAACTTGCTCATAAAGAAAGGATTTGGATTAAAGGAATCAAGTTATTATAAATATCTCACAGCTATATAAGTTTTAAATTTTAAGGTTTTAGGAGTGTTGTAACTTGGTTTAAGGATGCTTTAGTATTTTGTTGGATTTTATGATTTTTTAAAAATGAAAGTCAATATGAGCTATTTTTTTTAATTAAATGTCTTTTATGTTGTCATAAAAGCTACGTGTGTCTTATGTTGCTTCTTCATAGAGTTATTGTTAGGGTAGTTATAGAGGAGATGTAATGAGCTAAATATTTTCAATAGAAAGCAGAGAAGGTGGAGGGTTGAAGAGATGGCAGAAAGAACAGCACAAAGCTTCCAGCCATTCTGGAATCTAGATCACCTTCTTTGCTTTTTTGTAGCTAAGAACAGCTGGAACACTGCTTCCTTTATTTTCCTCCTTTTTTTGTCAAAAATTATTTTCATTAAAATTAATTCTTCTTTAAACTTTTTTTTTTGTTAATTACTAATTAATTTTTTGATAAACTCAATTGCTACAATTAATGTCTAAAGATTGTTATTGTTACAGTTATTGATATTGTCAAGTTTACATTTTTATAGATATTGTTTAAATGACAAAATCATTTCCAATATATAAGATGGTAGGCAATTCTAATTCAAAGGATAAAAGGACAAAAGCATAATGGGATGCAATTACAACCAAAATTTTTTGTGAGGTATGTGTTGAAGAGGTCATGACTGGTAATTGTCCCACTAATATTTTTAATAAAATAGGGTGGCGAAATGTAAAAGAAAATTTTAATAAAAGGGCAAATAAAAATTATGTTTATAAACAATTGAGAAATAGGTGGGATGCATTAAAAAGTGATGGGGTTTTGTGGAATTAACTTTTAAAACAAGAAATAGAATTAGGGTGGAACCATGAAAAAGGTACCATTGATGCGGTACCATTGATGCTATACTCATCAACAATAGGTTGCATTGAAAGCGGTTAGTACCATTTGGTTATTATTAATGATTTTAAAATTTTGAATGTTAATATGCTAATTTTAACTTTAAATTCATAATTTATTATATCTTATATGATATTAGTTATTATAATAGGGAATATGTCAAGTTTGGGCATAATGGATTAAAAAATACAGCAAAATTGGAGATAATGTTTGCTAAAGTAGTGACCACTAGTGAAATTGTATAAACCCCAGCTACTGGTGCTATTTTTCCAAAACAAGATGTAGGTGAAGTAATGGTTGAAAATTCTGTTGATTTAGATGAAGGAAGTGGTGATTTTAATGAGGTGAACATCATGGCTATACAAACCCAAAGAAACAATGAAAAAAAAGGAAAAACAAATAGGTAGTTCAACTAAAGGTAAAGGAAAGAAAGTGAAGTCGAGGGGGTGCAGCATACATGCAAAGACAATTGGATCATTTTTGTGATGCAGTTGAAAGTTATATCTCAGTTAGTTTAACTGAATCATCAAAGAAAAACTATGATGCATCTATTGGTAGCATTGTAGAATGCATATATGTTTTGTTGACTTTGCTTAGAGTTGAAGATGGTAATCAGTTATATATGTTAGATACTTGTTTGTTTATGAAACGAGAATATAGAGAGATGTTTAATAGTATAAAATCAATCAACTCTAAATTTTCTTGGCTAAAACAAGAGTTGGAGAGGGAGAAACTATGCGTTAAAAGGCACTAGGATGTGAGATATTACCCTATATTCCTATGTGTGATCTTGAGTTTTTAGTATTGATATGTTATTTAGGATTTGAGATGTAGAACTAGTATGAATATTGCGGTTTTAATTTTTAGTTTTGAGAATTCAAGTTTTTAGTTTTTAATTTTAGTATTAAGATATTTATGGTGTTATTATTTGACATGTAGAGCTATAATTTCTATGTAGAATGTGAAACAATGTTATGAATCTATGCTTTTTAATAATGTTTTTAAAAATTATGCAGTGATTTTAAACCATAAACATGCATATGAAAATAATATGATAATTTTTTTTTGTAGCATATAGAATGCATATATCTCTAAAAAATAGAAAAAAGATAATGTAAAGAATATATCCTCTACCCCAAAAGTCTAGTACAACCCAAAGTTGAAAAAAGGAAGCCCATAAAAAATTTCTCCGAGTGTAACCTAAAAGAAGAAAAAACCATAAAAAATTCATGACTTTGACTTTCAATAATTTGCAAAGAATTTCATCCATTTCCTTTTTCTTTTTTTTTTTTTCCTTTTTGGGCTAACCATTTCCATCCAATAGAGATGGTGCTGAATTTTGTCATCGTCACCATAATAGCAAGTTGTCTTAAAAGCTCTCTACTAGTATAATAGGTCAAGGCATACACCTCAATAAGTGTTTAGTTTCTTTATAGAAAAAAAAATTGAAGTATGTTTCTTATGATAAGTGTTTAGTCTTGTGATTTAAGTGTATAGTCTTATTATGAAAAGGGATGAAAGTGAGGTTTCTCAAAATAAATCAGCAAATTAAGAAAGATTGTACAATGGAGGAATTTCCCAAAATAACCTTACTTATACAATGGAGGATAATGGTGTAACTTTATTTCGAAATTATATAACTTTATCTTTAATGGAAAATGAGTCAAGATGATTGTTATTTTTAGTTTTTCTTTTTATTTTATTATTTATAAAACTTAAATATAACATATTTTATTTTTTAATATTAAAATATAAAGATTTATTTATCTATTTATATTAAAATTATTAATTACTAGTGTTTTTATTTTATAAATATAAAAATTTCATTTGTAATAATCAACTTTAACGTAATTAAATTTTTTTTTAAAAAAAATTGAAACTCTATAAAAATGACATAAAAAGGGACATAAACAATACTTCTTTAAAGAAAATGTATTTTTCAATTATTTCAAAACTAGAAGATCTTTTATAGAAAAATTTACTAAACAACTTTACACTCTTAAAATTTTTCAATAAAAAATTTTATCAAACATTTTCAACTTCTTGAAAACAAGACTTCTACAACAAATTCTTTCAAATAAGACTTCTATCATTTGGTTCACCATCCAAGTCTAAATGCTTGAAGTCAAGTAGGTTGGGAGTTCTACTCTTACATATTACTTGAAAAAAGAAAACTTCTATCAAAATTTCCAATCATACCAAACATGCGCTAATATGATACATGGAAATTTACAAATATAATTAGAGGGAAACTGTCTATCCCTTTTCCAAATCTTTCCTGGTCTAACTTACAAACTTCCAATCTATAAGAACTTTAATAAATTACAGGGTAGGGACCAACTAGCAATTATGATGGTACATTCTATTTTATAGTGTAAAAACACAGGGTTACAGTGGCAAATCTTCATTTGAGAATCCTGTTGAATATGATCGGTGCTCCATACTGAGGCTGCAAGGTGATGAATAGCATTGGTGCATGAACATATGTTGGTGACACCATAAAAGAGTATCGCTGGAGAATCATTGCCAAGACAACTTTGGACTCAACTAAAGCTAAATTTTGGCCAGCACAAATCTTAGGCCCCATACCAAATGGAAGAAAAGAGGCCAAATGCCTACGAGGCTCTTTAAATCTTGAAGGATTGAACTCGTTGGCGTCTTTTCCCCATATATCCACGTCGCGGTGAACTGCAGCAAGGGCTATGAAGAACTCTGTTCCATCAGGAATATCAAGCCTTCCAAGCTTAACATTCTTATAGGCTTTCCTCATCAACATTACAGCAGGAGGGTAGAGTCTGAGGGTTTCATTGATAATCATGCTGACCTGTTAACAAGAAAATGGTCATTTGATTATATTTCTCTAGTATTTTTATGGAAATTTATTAAGGAGAGAATAATCTTACAATCTTCAAATCACTCAGTTTTTCCGCAATTGGAGATTCTGTAGCTACACAAACACGAATTACTTCCTCCCGTGCCTTACTCTGCCACTCCGGATGCATTGCTAGAAGTATAAGTGCCCAAGTCAAGAGATTAGCTGTCGTTTCCTTTCCTGCAAAGTAGAAAGTCTTGCACTCATCTATTATATCCTCCTCTTCTAACCTCTCTTCTTGACCATGCAGATTTTTATAAGAAGACATTAAAAGACTAAGCAGATTTGTTGAATTTTCTCTTGGTTTACTATTAGTCTTGATCAGCATTCGTATTGATTCCCGGGTTTCCTTCTCTAGTCTCCACCTTTTTTTGTTATTCTTAGTAGGCAAAAACCTGTGAATTTAAAAAGAAGAAGCCCTTCAATACTTCTCGAGGAAAAAGCCCTTGATTAGTTGAATGACCTTAAATTCATCAAATTGCATAAAACAAACTCTGGAAAAAGAAACAATGAACTTAAATGGTAGTTAAGTGGACAAACTATTAACTAACGTTTTCATAGAACATGAAAAGGGTCACCTGAAACCAGGTATGTATACACTTCTTATGGCTTGTGAGAAGAGTTCCATTTGTTGCTCTTGTAACATAAAGATCCGTTTCCCTTCCTCAAAACTGCTTCCAAATGCTGTTCTCGATATAACATCAGCTGAAAGATCATGAAGTTCCTTTTTCACTTCTATCTCAAATTCACTCCCCCCTCGTATATCTTCCCACTTTTCAAACATTTTCTCAATACTGGACACGATTTCTGGTACCCAACTCTGCTCAAAGAAATTGGATTTGGCCACCACAGAAACAATGTTAATTACATTACCAAAGGAATATGTATTAAAAAAATTAAACTTGGTCCCTAACCTATATTACAACAGTCTTTACTTACATTAGTTTCTAACCTTTTGCACAATGGTGATGATATTTCCATAATGTCTACTTCTTTTTCTTTCGAATGGGTACATTTTAATTTAATCACGATATTACATCACTTAAGACAGACTCGAACCCCCAAGGCCTAATGACTGCAAGGCATTTCATACATGATAGTCTACTCGTTGATTTGATTTCCATAAGATAGGGACCATCAAATAGAGAGTGTTTGGACCAAGTTCGGACCTAAGTGATGAATTTAAATAATTTAGCATCTAAATTAGAAAAATATATGAACTAATATGAGATTGATGCAAAAGGTTAAGCACCAAATCAAATACTATTTACTCTTATTATCAAAAGAAATAGAGACACAAAAAAACCTTGACTCGTTCCATGGAAAACGCCTGATTTGCGATTCTTCGATGAAAAGCCCATTTCTCTCCCGTCAACCCGACGAGTCCCTGTGAGAAGAGCACCTTGGCCAAAGGGTTTTTCCCTATTTTGTCGAAAGACCCGTCCGTATTCATGGTAATCTCCTTGATCATATCTGGGTCGGTGATCGTGAGTCTGGGTGTCGACCCGAACCAGTAGAGGAACGTATTCCCATAAATGCGCGACCACGTGTGGAAGAACGGAATCACACGGCGAACCACGTCATGGTGGTCAAGGGGAATCGGCTTCGACCGAGCTTCAGCGTCCAGACGGCGGACTTGAGCGATGGTTCCGAAGATCGGACTGTACCCGGGCCCTCTTATACCTTGCTTTCTAAAGTGGGTTTGGATTCTCCATGGAACCCATAGGACCGAGTACAGGAATCTCAAAAGACAGATGAAAAGGAAGATGACCGCGAGATGAAGATAGTGCATAATTGAATCTCCGTCTGTGTCCGCCGGCAAGAGAGTGAGCTTGGAGCATTATAAGGGGGTTCAGCTTCAGCCACAGGATTAGTTAGGAAATCAGAACGATGGGCGTTGAAAATGAAAATGATTATTTAATTATTATGCCATTTTTTTAATCGAAATTACTAGTGCCATTTGGCCCATTTTGAAGAGGTAAGAGTGTGAGACCATAATAATAAATAAATAAATAAGTCATTGAATGTTACTGAGGTTCATATTGGGGCTGCAAAATGTGAAGAACTGCATCGCAGCATGAACATATGTTGGTGACAAAGTAAACGAATGCTGCCGGAGAATCATCATTGCCAAGACAATTTTTGCCTCAAGTAAGGCTAAATTCTGGCACCATGAATGCTTTCGAGCCTCTTTAAATCTTTGAAGGATTGAAATCATTAATTAGCATCTTCTCCCCTTCCGAACTTCACCCTTTTTTTTTTAAATATCGAAATGTTTTTGGATTAATTTGTATATATTTCATGACTAATCTATTAAAATTAATTGCAATCTCAATAAGGTGATTTAATAATTAAGAATTTGAAACTTAAAGTTGAAGATTTCAAATTTAAATCTTAAATCGAGTAAAAAGAGATTTAAAAATAATAAAAAATTATATTCTTTTGTATAACTCATCATCATTAGATGTATTAAAAAAATTAAGATCAATTGCATTTATATTAAAATTAAAAATTCATGAGAATAAGATAAAAAACTGAACTCTCTCTTACTAATTAACCTACCACCTTTTTTAGTCCAAGCTTAACATTCTTGAAGGCTTTCCTTAACCCTATCGAA
>BPVZ01000084.1:1069762-1091095 GCA_020521535.1 Rubroshorea leprosula
GAAATCAACTATTTTGTCCTTCTTTCAAGTGGATCTTGAGGAATTTTAGGCAATGGAAGTTGTTGAATCGATATCCATTCCTTCAATTTTTGATGGTGCAAGTGCGAGTGCTAGTGGTGGTCAAACAACATAATCGAAATGCGAGTGTGGTTTAGCACCTGTGTTGAGGACAACACTGACATTCCAGAACATGGGAAAGGTTTTGGGGATGTCCAAATTTCCTGGTAAGGCTGGTGTTCTTTAATTTTAGTTGCAGATTTATCTAGTTTAGTGCAATTTTAGAACCATAAAGTTTTTTCTTAACTTTTGTGTTGTTTAAACTGGAAAGCCTTGCAAATTCTTCCATTTTATTCCTGGTGATAAGGTGATTGAGGGTAGAGCAAGGGATCATTACTGAAGTTGAAAGATAAGCAGCTTCGATTTCAATCTGAGAATGAAAGGTTGAAGAAAGAAAATGCTGATCTGATCAAGGAAAAAAATGCTTTAATGAAGGAAATGGCTGATTTGATAAAGCGAAATGATGATTTGATGAAGGAAAAGGCTGGCTTATTAGTGGAAAATGGGAACTTGCTACACGAGAATGGGGTCTTAATAGCTGAATCTAAATCACTAGTGAAGAAAATTAAGCATTTGGAGAAGAAAGTGAAAAGAAGTGAGAAGATTTGCATAAGATCACAAAAAGTTTGTATCATTTTGTGTGTGTTTTGCATGTTAAGTGCTGTATTTGCTATTGGTCTGTTTATTGGCCTATAGAGATTGCATTAGAATCCAGGTTTTTGTTAGTTTATTAACCTACAAAGGCTGCACTAGAATCCAAGTTCTTGTGAGTTTATTGGCCTATAAAAGCTTTTCTTTTTGTTTGAACCAATTGTAATGTGCCTCTTTGCCTAAAACCTAATATAATATCGAAGATTCTGTGCTGTTGAAATCTGTTATAAATGTTGTACCTGAATGTATTTAAATTTGAGAAAATAAGCACTTATACAAAGTGGATACCATTCCAAGATGCAGTCTTTACAAACCTTACATAAATGCAGTTTCATACATACAAACAAAAAGCAAAATTTGCAATTAAAACCTAAGAAAAAAATACAATTATGGACTGCACATTAAACCAATAACTACATTTATCAACCATAATTGTTATACACAAAATACAACCCCACACAAAATATGCTCACCCCAACATATTCAACCTAACAAAATACCAAAAAATCAATCTCCATCAATCTCACTTTGATGCATTTGCAGCCATTCAGGGTTTCTTCTTTGGCTGTCGTGGCTTCTTTGGTTGTTTCCCTTTATCTTTGACTACTGAAGTAGTTGCTGCCTGTGATTGGGAGAGGCCTGTGGTTGTTGTTGCACAGTCCTTTTTAGCCCTCTTCCATGACTGTGCATTTTTGGAGCTTCCTTCACACTAAAGAATCAATGTGCATTTGTTAGTACATCTAGCATACCATAAAATAAAAAATTGATTACTTTAGACGCTTACAACTTCATGTTTTCTTCTTGTTGTTTGCCTACATATCTTTGGTGTAGGTGCCTCATTAAAAACTTGACTAAAAGGATCCTCCACTTGGCTCATTGGGTTTTCCACATTAACTCCAATGTTTTCATCAACACCTTGAGGCTGCTCTTTTTGGGCAGTTGCTTGATCCTCATTTTATTCTCGCTACAAATACATAATACATACATATGAAAAAAATAATGTATAAAACACATAGAGAATTGACAATAATTAATTACAAATTTAACTTACAATGTTTGGTGGAACTCCTTTACATGACCTTGAGTTGTGCCCCCTTTTGAAGAATTTTTGACAAGTCATCAACCTCCCTTTTCTACCAACAGATGTGTTCCCCTCCCATTCTTCTAGTTGTCGTTTCTTCTTTGGCCTGCTAGGCATCTTTCTTGGATTTGGTGGTTGAATAGGTGGCATTTTAATTTCCTTCCATTGGTTCATTCCTTCTATGACTAGGACTTTAGATTCATAACTTGCCATGAACATTTGCTTGCTATACCAGTGTACTACATAATCCTCATCATTCTGTTGTCTATGGTCAATCACAGTAACTGCATACCTATAGGGTATTCTAGTCATATTCCAAACCCTACAAGTGCATGTCTTTCTCTCTACATTTACAATATAAGTTGCCTCCCCATTATCATCAACTTCATACTCGTCACCACTAGGCCATAAAAGTGTGCATCTCTTGCTACCTTCTCGGGTAGCAACAATTTTTGCCCAAAATTTGGGACCGAAATTCCCAACAAATTTCTAGTTACCATATTCCCTCCTAGACATCGTCCTCTAAGCACACATTGCCCGTAAGTCTTCCAGCATAAAGAATATGGCCTTGTAGCTTCCTTCCAGTATTAAACCATTAAAAACCTCGCACATGTTGTTATTGACAACATTGCATTTACTATCTTCTTTGAAGAAAGCCTTTGACCAAAACCTAGGGCGTGTGATCATGATGGTAGGGATTGCACTTGGTTTAATACGCCCTAACTCAGTTAATGCCCTGTTGAAGTCATGTTCAGTGTTAGCCTCAACACATCTCCAAAATGCTACCTTCAATTCTTTGCCTCCATTATTCTTTCGAATGTTGGCATATTTGTGTCTAGCACATGTTCTATGCTCAGCATCTAGAAATAGATCCTCAATTGCATGAATCAGGCCCTAGAATCACATGTTCTCAATTAGTGCATATAATTACCAACTAAGTTATTTTTCCCAAATTGGTCCCTGAACTTTAAAGTTCAAGGACCAATTTGGGAAAAATGAAAGATTCATAAACATAACATAACCATGGAATATACCTTCTGTTGGTCAGAAATGAATGTGAAATTACTTCCTAATTCAATCACCATGTCTTTTTACAACTCCTTAAGGAACCAGATCTAGGTCTCTATGGTTTCACCTTCCACGGCTACCCATGCAAGTGGATACATCTGGTTGTTTGCATCCCTAGAAACAACAACCAACAATACTCCTTTGAATGCTCCTTTAAGGAAGGCACCATCAAGACCAATAACACGCCTGCAACCAACTACAAATCCCAACTTCATTGCAGAAAAATAGATGTACATCCTTAAGAAAATAGGATTTAAATTTGTAGTTGGTTTTGATGCCTCAATAATGATGGTGGCAACAGGGTCTTTCGATCAAAGCTCTGCAATATAATCCCATAATTTACCATATTCCATCTTGCAATCACCCTCAAATGCCTTCCCAATCTTCTCCTTCACCTTTTTCAATTGATGGTCAGATAACTCAACACTTAACTCTTTCCTAATGACATTATAAATGTCAGTTTGCCTCATGTACAAGGCAGTAGACCCTCTGTGTCTCACCAAGTGCTTTGCAGCTACTGTTGAGCTACATCACTTGTTCTTCTTTAATAACCAATGGCATGCATGCTTAGACACAAATGTCTTTACCATCCAAGATTCAGTTGGTTGGTCCATTGCCAAATAAATCTGCCATGGACAATCTGGCGCCTTCACACATGATGCCTTGCATCTTATATTGTTATTTTTTATCCATTTAATATCTCGCCTCTGCTTGAGGTTCCATTTATTCACAGCATCCCTAAATTGTTGCTTGTTGATAAACATCATTCCTAATCTAATGTCAAGAGTCTCATCATCTCTTGGCTCTTGGTAAACCTTATACGTAGTCCGTCTCCTTTTACCATGTTTGGCTTTGCTTGCTTCGTTGTCAGATGTTGAGAGATAGCTATCTTCTTCATCACTCTCTATCTCATCAACTTCATCCAAATGTTGTCGACTTGGTCCTCTAGCACTAGAACTTGCTAAATAATATAGATTCTCCATTAAAGAAAGTCACATAGTGAAGAACTCAAAACTCATTGTAGTTAGTTTAGAACAAATACTTGTAGTATGTGCATCAGAATACTGTGCATCAGAATACTTTACATCAACTGTTGGTGGTTCAAGGTCTTTCTCAATGTTGTCCTCAATGTTGCTGAAAAACTTGACATTCTTTCTAGCTTGCAGCGTCTTTTCATCTTCATTGTTTGTTAACTTAGGAACGTTAATAATATGATCTTCCTCATCATCATCAGATTCAACTCTGACACCATCATCACTTACAGCATCCCCATCATGAGTTTCAACACTAACACCTTCCTTAGTAACGTTAGCAACAGCCCCATCATCAGTGCCAACACTTTCCTCAGTAATATTAAGTTGGACATTGTCACTAGCATTGTCATTGTCCTCCTTCTGATCATCACCAGGAGTTGGTAAAAGAAGCACTTCTTGTTCTACATGTGCAAAGTCAGGGATATGAAGTATATAAACGTGGATAACATTGACAACATTTATAATTTCCAACACCTCCCTCACTGAATCATCATTGACAATTTGTACTACGCCATCTTCTAAAGTTTTTCCATGTTACAAATACCATATCCCATCTACCAGATCAGGATCATGCTTACAAAACTCAACCTTTCTATAAAACTCCCACACTGTTATTTTTTTTTGGGTCTACATTCCAAATATATCACTCCCAATCAACATATTTAAGGCCATTGGTCTGCACTAACCTACCACCAACATGCAGAAATATTTTGGCAGTGTTGCCTGACTTATTATCTCTCTATTCAAAAAAAAAAAAAAAAAAAAAAATCGAAGAACACCATTCTCTGAGCCTTTGTTTGTTTGTTCCTTCTTTTTTAAAAAAAATAGGCAATGGTTTGTTTGTTTGTTTGATCTGGGACTGGAAAATCAACAATCTTTTGTAACCATATTATATATATAATAAAAAGAAAATTACCTGGACTTTGGTTTGACAAACCCGGAGAGACTGCACTAGATGATGGGGTAAGAGGCGGCGGTGATGTTGTGGTGGTGACTGTATTTTTCACCGTTGTTTTTGTATCTTCTTGATAGGCTGCAGTACCACTCTTGATTGGTAGCGGTTTAGCTTTGGCCGTCGCCTCCGCTAAAGCGTCACAAAACGCCCGGTGCGTTACAAAACTATCTCTCCTGCACCATCAGAAAATGAGAAAAAAAAGTAAAAAACGTGTTAGTAATAAACGTAAAAACATTGAGGAGGCGAAGAAAGAAGAAAAAATGGTTAAGAGAGCTGCAAACCTTGAAAAAATGGTGCCGCAATCGCATTTGTACTCTCTGGTGCCGCAAGTCTTCATGTGAGCCTTCCAATCCGACTGCACGGCGTATTTCTTGGAGCAACGCTCACATTTCCACTTCTTTTCGCCGTGTTTTCTGCAGAAGTGTTTCTTTATGCCGGTGAGATCGCCAAGGGCACGGGAGGGATTGTGGTGCACGCAGGTCGGCTCAGGGCACACATAGACTCGCTTCCGGATTTCCTTGCTAGTTCTTTGGCGAAGCTTCCAAGGCAAGTTGTGACCCCGCCGGTGGAGTTGCAGGTTCTGATCGCGTTGAAAGCCTTTGTTGCAGATCTCGCACACGAACCGATTTGTGGCTAGTAGGCTTGCCGGAGATAAAGCTATAACCTCAGCATCTGGATCTGAAAAATCAAAAATTCAAAAAAAAGAAAAAAAGAGAAAAAGAAAAGAAAAGAAGAACCAAACAGAAAATCCATTTTCAGTGTTTCATCAAGTTAGTAAGATTGAAAATTTGAGTTCTTCAGGTTTTAAAAAAACATCACCTGGCATCCCAGGAAGATTTCTCTTTTTTTTCGGCGGCGGTGCTTGAATCTGATTACCTGAGGAAGACGCACTAGCTTCTCCCGAAACCGTCATTGGGGATGAATTTTCCATCTCCATCATGTTCCGTGTACACTTTAAATCTCAATCAAACAGAACTTCTCACGCCTCCAGTTTCCTTTCTTCTTCAGTTCCTAAACTCCGAGATACAAAAACCAGGAGAATCGAAGCAGCTACTCGGATAAGGACAGATCGAAGCTGGATTAAGCTAATTAAAATACAACATAAAACGCCAATTTACCGCAAACAATGGTTAAGTTCTTGATCGTGATTGCTTCCTTAGAAAAATGAGGAAAAATAGTGAGAAAGCGACAAAATTATACTCGATTACAATCTTCGTTCAATGAAGCGAAACGAAAGTTACGAAGCACCGAGTCAACTCAGTGGGGGAGCCATGATCGGAGCACGACGGAGGTCGTATAAGGCGGCTTCATGTCTAGTCTGCTTAGAGAGAGACAGATACATTGAAAGAAAGAGAGGGACTTGAATGAAGTGGAAAAAAACTAATTAAAAAAAAAAAAAAGAGTAGTCAATATCATCAGCAACACCGCTTCCCAACCTCAAAGAGTGTCTAAATTGATTTTAAAATTTAAGATTTTTAATTAAAAATTTTAAATTTAAATTAGATAAGGAGAGTTTTCATTGTACGGCTTCCCGTGTCGCTGTTGTGTGCCTATCTATTAAGACCGAGAACCCTGATAATGTGACGCGGGAAGCACGATAATGTGGATTGTGGGTCGACCAGGAATAAAGATGCTGCAATGCCTCGTATGACATTTACTCCTATAAATCAACACTCAATGTTTGTTTTGTTACGTTTCTTTAGTCGTATTCAAGCTACGGACCAGTTGTTACCGCTCTATAAATCTACGCAACAGCTATGTCCAGGACCATCTATTTATTCCCACCAAACAATATGGCAATTACTACTACTGTGAACCGTTCTGCTCAGGTGGGGTGCATCCCCCTTCCCTTAAATCAAAACAAAAATAATTGTGAAATAAGCAATCGAATGAAGAGGAACAAACAATGGATAAAAAAAGGTTGTTTACATTAACCTAAATAAATACCCCCCTAAATAAATACCCCCTACATTGCAGTATTTATTTGAACAGTATATCAAACAAGACTCGTTAGATTCTAGATAGAATAAATGTTTTGTAATTTACAATTTAAATGGTAAAATATTAATTATTAAATTAAAAAAATCTCCTAATATTGATAGAAGATTCTTAAATTTAATTATTATTGCATTGCAATTCCAACACTAAAGTCTTATAAGTACTTTATTTATGTGAGCAAAAAAGTCGGATTTTTTTTTTACGAACATGGATAACTAAGGAAAAATGAAGAAATTTCAAATCGTTACTTAACCTAAATATTAAAATTTAAAAACAATCATTAGATTTGAAACCCAATTTTTTTTTTTTAATGGGTATAAAATTGAATATTTCATGTTTTAACACATTTTTCTTAAAACGTATAACCACTAAATTACTTAATTTCAAATGAAAAATCTTCCTTTATAGATTTTGGAAAAGTCTTAATAAAACGCCAAGAGGAATTGAGAGAATTGTCCAAACTTGGTCACAAAACTCCAGAGGCTCAACATTTTTGGCCGTGAAAAATTTCTTTTATTCTTATACTTAATTTTTCTTAAAGTATTAATAACATTTGATCAAAGATTTGCTTCAAGGCTCCTAGCAACAACCATTTCAGTTTAGGAGGAATTCAAATGAATTTGGCCCATTCGGATCAATCTTGAATCTTTTTTATGTGATCCTAGTTATGTGCTTCATACACATTCGAACACTCTTCATGAGTCTTCGAGGTTTTGTGTTTTTTGTTTTTCGTTTTTTTTTTTTTACCGTGTAAACATTTAAGAAACTGGAATGGCATGAATTGATACTACATTACAAAAAAAAAAGAAGAAGAAAAAAGTATAAAGAAAAAAAGAAAGGGGGGGAAACAAATTAGAGACAACAAGCATTCATGGTCTGCAAGAGTTGAAGATCTCACCCCGCATGACATCAATTGGCGTGTGATCAAGTGTGTAACGCTCAGGACCTAGATATACACCTGTCTTCTGCAGAAGAGCAAGCCCTTCATCCCTACCATATCTGGAAGCAAAGAGCCTCAGATATTCGATGTCCTACGACACGAGATAACAAATATACTGATAAGTAACCACCTGGATGAACAAAGTCTAACTAAAACCTATCAGCTTTTAATTTGTTCTCTCAATTTTTTCCCTAAGCTATAGACCGTTTATGTTATTAAACCCAGAGAGACTTTGGTTTTGAGCTTAAGAGCCAGGAATATTTAAAACTCCAAAAATCATTTGGGAAACGAAATTAAGCTTTCACTAGCAATATTGGAAATTACAGCAGACTAGAACTCTTTCTTCCTTATCCTTTGGTGTTGAAGCGGGTAGATGTACATTAGACTCAAGACTAATGATTAAGGAGATGGCAACAAGCACGGCATGAATAAAACCTGAATAATGTAACAAAAGTGGGGCAAAGTCAGAAGTTACTGACCTGCAAGCCACTGAGGATGCGCTCTAGTCTAACTGAAGCAACAAGTTCGCGTGATGATGAGAACACTTCTCCAGGATAGTACAAAACTCCGTCACCTGGGGGAAGGCCCCGCCTAAATCTTATCTGTATAAAAGTAGAGTTGAGATCTTTTCCGACATAGGAAACTTTGTCCGTTATGAATCTCAAATTTGAAGAGGCTTGGATGCCAGGTGCATACCTCTGCACTGGGAACTGTTGCCTTCTCATAGCAGTTGGCACCCCAATATAGAAAACCAGTCCCACCTTCTTTCCACACACGCCACATAACAGCACGGTGCTGTGTTCCACGCATCCCAAGATGCCAATTTGGATGGGGATCAGATGGTCCCATGCATACATATGTCCACCATTCCTACAAGTACAGCATATTCTCCCTCAGCATAAGCTTTCATAATGCTCATAGGGGAAGTAACATACAGATGTAAGGTTTCATATGAGAGCAAAACGTCACTATTCAGTAC
Source organism: Rubroshorea leprosula (assembly GCA_020521535.1). Taxonomy (NCBI): domain Eukaryota; kingdom Viridiplantae; phylum Streptophyta; class Magnoliopsida; order Malvales; family Dipterocarpaceae; genus Rubroshorea; species Rubroshorea leprosula. The sequence goes on from BPVZ01000084.1 coordinate 1,078,526, forward strand.
AAAGCACCATCAGAATGAAATATGGAAAAGGAATAACTTGATAAACTCCATGCATTATACTTCGATTTAACATTACCTCACCATTTTCTGGCTGCAATTCACCAATCACATCTTTTACCAGATCCTCTCTATTACCAAACACCCACTCACTGCAAAGAGAAACAAATTCTACCTTGTTACAGATGCTATTGAATACATTATTGTCAACAATATCACTTGACTTTTGAAGTAGAAGTTCAACAAGAGTTAATTTCATTTGATTGCAACAGATAAATAGAAAATATAACTTCTTGAGAAATTTGCTGTATGTCAAAAGACAATGCAAAATGAAGCTGACTCTTGCTGTCTCATGCACCTAACATGTGAAGGCCAGTTGATATTCCCAAAAAAAGGAAGAAAAAAAAAAAAAAAGAAAAGAAAAGAAGAAGAAGAAGAAGAAGAAAAAAAACACTAAATGAAGTAATACATTCAAAGTTCTAGTTTCAGCAACAGGTCTGTTATACAAAAATCAACTTGAAGAAGGATGTAAAATACGAATTGCTAAAAAAATCTTAAAGTGGCTTTTAGAAGACTATCAACAAGAAATACCTTGTACAATATATTTGAGTATGAGGGCGCAGGAACTTTGGGACTTTAACAAAAGCCTCAAAAGGAGTAGGGGCAAGAGGTGCATCACTTGGTCCTACATAAAAAAAAAAAAAAAATGGCAATCTATCAGCAAAGGATATGCTTACAATGTGACATTTTTATAACATTGTGACAATACTTTTTGCTTCTATGGGTTTAAAATGGCTCACAAAATTTTGGAATCTATGAACTGAGCCACAGAGTCAAATGAAGAGCCTCTTAAGTGTTGTGGAAAAAAGAAAGTGCATCCATATGAAAGATATATCCAAGAAATTTTATTTTCTGATACTCAACAGTAGACATCTGATCCCACACTGGCTTAGAGATCAATCAACACAAATCGGATTTGAGGTCTCCAGAAAGATTCCTTTGATCACACAGTTAGAATAGTAGTAACAGAGATAACATAAACTATACAGTATAATTGAGATTTTATGCTCTAGACACAACCAAACTCCATTCATTTGTTCCTGACCAAAAAAATAAAAAAGGTTTGGAACTTTTTAAAAGATAGTCCTCATAAGAATTTAGAAGACATACAAATTCAACAGAAGACTTTTAAAAGCACAAACATTTATGCAATATTTGAAAAGCAACAATGGCTGCAAGCTTCAACAGGATGGCATAAGAGGAAAACAAATAAATCAATTAAGCTAGTCTAAATTGAAAGAAATAGAAATAGCCAGTACGCTATGAGAAAATGTCAGACAAAGAAAGGCAGTGAAGCTATACCACAATTGTAAAAAGTTTAAACATGAACAGCAGGAGCATATAAACAAAGAACATTAAATGAAGAAGACAAGATAAATCATACCACAATAGTATGTAGTCAAGATACGAGCATCAGGAGCATAAGCATGAATCTCACTTGCCATGTAGCGAACAGATTCATAATGTTCCTTGTTCAGTGGCTGCAGAAGGTATTATGAGTCATCATCAGTGTCAAGATCTTTACATGATGCCAACTATTAGTGATCAGGAATGATGCCAATAAGCAATAATGCATATGGGTGGAAATAACAACTGACAGAAAATTTAATGCATCTCAAGTGAAGTGTAAAAGATACAATAAGTCAAAGTAGTAGAGTGTCCAGGTGGGACAGAATGATAATGCCGAGACAACATATCAACATCCTGACATGCAAGTCTCAATGGTCAATGGTTAAACTTGAAACAGAACCACTAGTTTTTTACCAACTGGAACATGAATCAGACCTCATCCCATAAATAGAAATAAGCTTTCTTCCAATGAGGCTTTGTCCTCAAGATCTCAACTTCTTTCTGCAAGTAATCCCTTGCTGCAACATTACTGTTGCACATGAACAAGCCATCAGTTATTCATCAGTTTTTTTATCACTAAAATATCCCAGGGAAGCAACTGTGACCGTATACCTGGAAACTGCTGGAGTATATGGGACAGCATATGCTGTTACTCGTGGGTCAGATAAATATTCGTCTGATTTTGGATGATCAGCTGAAGTAGCAGAAGAGGAAAAAAGTGAGGAGCTAGATTCAATCAATACTGCAACAGTAGTAGATAACAATAAATACACTTTATAAGTTTCAAAGTCACCTGGCCAGGGAGACGTGTATGTCAAAACACGCATGCTATCACCCCATCTGCAAAAATAGGGGCTGATCCTGTATTGAAGAAGCCACTTGAAATGTTGATCCAATGCCTCATACCACTCATCACTACCATGTTCAACACCCAAACGATCCTCAATTACAGTATCAGATATCTAGTTTATGGTTAAAGAAGGAAATGCCAAAAAAATCTGGTCAAAGTGAAAAAAAATACCCATAAAATGTCAGAAAGCATTCTGAAACATCCAAAACAAATCATTCTGCAAGGCTATTTTAAGAATTGGATGTCTTAGCAGTCCACAATCTCAGTCACAATGGTGACAACTCCACTCAAATTATCAATACAGAAAGAGTAGACTTAACAAAGTCACAGGATACACCAAATACAGCAGGTAGCGATGGAGTTGCAGGAAGGATGAAGTCCCAAACCGTCAAACAAAGCTTCACCCGTACTGAAAGGTTTGATATGGCATCTTCATCCATCATATCAACTGGCACATTATCTGAAAAGAACTCAGAAAATGATGGAGAAAGAAGAACTCTTCTTAAAGATGTAGTTGCAGATTTCACTCTTTCTACCTAAAAAGAAATTATTCATATAAACAACTTGAAAAAAGGAGAAAAAGTAATCTAAAAGAAACTGAACAAGAAAAAGATTTAGGCAATCACCATTTCATCCAATGGTTTACCCTCAATGGGCTCCACAATGTCAAGACAGTTCCGAAGTTCCATGTATAATTGATGCTTCTCAGTTCTGCCCAGGCATTGTTGTGTTGAGGATCTGTGAGGAGCTAGAATCAGTGTGGAGAACCCTTGCTTAACTAACAATTATGTATATAAAAGAATGTCATCTAAAAAATAATCTAATCATTCAAAAAGTCCATGGTAACAGGATAACACCAACTTTGGACAGCCACTGTTCACAGATTAAGGTTGTTACCCTGCATCTGACTTCATGGCAGTAATGATGATCTCTCCTTCATATAGACCTGGCAGCTGTTCGCTTGGAACATCTATTGAAACCCAAACAGCAGTTGTTTCCCTGTAGCAGGGCCAAGAATCCAAAAAAAAAAAAAAAATCTCAGTCTCAGTCAAGAAGAGGTCATCCCAGGTTTCTTCAAACCACCAAAACACACTCTGAGAAAATGATTTAGAAGAGCAGTACCCAGGTTGTAGGCTTATTTGACTAATTGGATGATCAAGAGGTACAAGAGCATCAGGTACACCTAAAATAGGAGCCACGCGTCGCAATTTTAATGATTGACCAACAAGCAACCTGTTCATGGTCAATATCAGCAAAATATCATAAACAATGACCATGTACCAAGAATATGGAATCTTCAAGAAACTAACCGATCACCAGATGTGGAACACAAGTCAGTACATTGAACCTGCACAAACCCTGCAATACCAGAACCACCCCAGGAGACTTTTGGACGGATAGCAATTTGAACACTCTCCCTCTCATTTCTAGCCGCAAGAAGATTTATCTTTCAAGATAACAGAATCATTATAAGTCAGCGCAATATAGCCACTCAAGAACATCTAATTCACCTCATGACTCAAATTGGCAGCAAACCTACTTAATTAAGGAAAAAGTTAAAAGCATGATGTCCAGACCTATACCTTGAACAAGGAATTGTGTCTACCATACATTTTTTTTTTTAGTAGCAGAAAGTAAACAGACAATAAGGTATTGATGCCTTACAGGCTCCAGAGGTCTGGGCATTTCTTGTGCTCCAACATTTGCTGTGCTTGGCAGGCACCACACATGCACTAAATCTTCAGTGGGAACCTCTCTGGGATCAATTGAACCCCTCAGCCGAGTTGAGCTATCTATACCACCATCACTCCATCCATAAGCTGTCCCTCCTCCGGCAACACCTTCAACTGGTGGTACAAGAACATCTTGTGGATTGCCTGCTCAGTTTTTAATTAAGTACAGCGAATCAGCCAAGGAAATTGTTACCAAAATCCATCCTACTCTTGTCTCCACAGATAAAATAATCGAAATGTTTATGATAAAAATCTAACTCAAAACTCAAAAATAATCCTACTCTTTCAATCAATCAATAGATAGCTAGAACAAGTATCTAGCAGTTTATGCATTCCAGAACATTCAAACAACCTTTCAACCGCATCACTGCCATAGATCAGTTTCATGAACAAGCAAAGTAGAACAAATCTATACGCGCCATAAATCCAAGGTAACAATGATTGCATCAAGAAAACTGCATCCATATACTTCTATAGAAGGAGAAATCCGTTTGGTTGCTGAGAAATCAGTAACAGAGAAGTCGAAAAAACTTTTTCAAGCTTTCTAGTTCAGTTTCTTTTCTTCATTTCACCGATTTTCGCAGCAACCAAACAGGACACCAAGAAATGAAGAAACAGATGAATTGTTCTAAAGACAAGTATAAACCACCATAAACGCAACGCCAGAAATCGAAAGCGAAGACAATATAAGCAAAAGTCGTCGGAACTAACCGGCGCTATCCATTTCGGTGCGGTGCTCGTAATGATAAGGATCTCGATATCTTCCTTTTCAGTTTCTGTTTTCAGAACGAAAATTTCAGCAGACAATAAGCGATCGGGTGGAAAGTGAAACACAGGGGTGCTATTGCCAATTATGGGAGGGGAAAGGCTGAAATGAAGCTTAAGCCCTCAAACTTTTAGAGGTTGTCAATTTTAAGCCTTCAAACTAAAAAAACATCATTCAAGGGCTCAAACCACAAGAATGCATCATATTAGCCCCTCATTAATAGCAGAACAGCGGATGTCATTCCATTTATAAGGTTGTTCCTTGATGCTAACTAGACGATTCATAGCATTAATGGTAGGCCTTTAGACACATGTAGATATTGGGTTGGCATTTATGACTTGTATAATGGTAAAAAAATGGGCAAATGAATGAGGACCAATTCAAAAGTAATTTGAAAATTTCCTAAAATGTAAAACTAGGGCTTTACTTACAAGCCTCTAATATGTAAGTTTGTTATTGTGTAATTTAGGAGTTTTTTAGAATATCTTTGAATTGGATGCCATTCGTTTTTTTTTTAATATTATATGAATTATTAATATCAACTCAACTTTTACATATATTTAAAGTCTCGTCAATATTACTATGTATTTAAAACATGATATAATTAGTAATAGTGAAACCATTCGTTAGGAAATCCGCTACTTTGCTGTTAATGAGGGGTTAACTTGATGTGTTCGTGTAGTTTGAGAGCTTAAATGATGGTTTTTCAGGTTAGAGGCGTAAAATCAACAACCTTTTAAAGCTCAAGTGCTTAAGCTTTATTTTAGCTGGAGGGAAATGATACAAGTACTCCCGATTTTTCTTCTCACACGCCATTGCACTCAGCCCTCCTTTCTATTGGTTGGGCGGTGAGCGCCGAGCAGAAAGCTGATAATTTTATTTTTGGCAGGTATTATTAATAAGGGCCGGTTTTTTGGTGTAAAGTGGTTTAAAATTAATTGTCAGTAATTTTATTTAATTTGATAAATAAGAATGTTTGAATTATTAATAATAATAAATTTAAATTATTAAATTAAATAAATCATTAATTATTAATTTTAAATCGTTATATCAAATAATTCACTACAAAAAAAATGCCTTTTAGGTTAGACTTCCACGTAAATTAATTAAAATACCCTCAGAGGCTGTTTGGTGAGGGGAACTTCTCCAAACTTTTTTTGTTATTTACATACTTTTGAACATCAACACTACAACAAAAATGACAGCCAAAGGACATTTTTCATTTTTAATTTTGTTGACACAATTTTACAGTAATAAACTTTAATTCTTATACCTTTTTAAAGAAAAAAGTTACGTTATTTTTTTATATAAAACTTACTTAACAAATTTTTTAAAATTTTTTATATTAATTTATTTTTAAATATAAAAAATTAATAATTCAACAAAATTCTAATGAAAATTTATTATAAAACTTATTAATTTTTTATGCAATACTTTTTTTAACTTTTGGTACAATATCTCTTTAATCACTTTCTCAATATTTTGGCGTTTAAACAAACATTCCCTTAATAAAAACTACTTTATATATTAATTTATAAATAGTGTTTCAGTGATTTTAGTTGCTAACTTAAAAAATACAAATCTCATTTTTAATTAATTTATAAAAGCATCAAACTTAAACTTGGCTCAGATGACCAAGTGACTCTAACCACTCTTCTAAGGTTTATATCCCCTCCAAAAATAATAATTCGAGCCTGTGGAACTTAAATTAAAAAAAATGTTTAAAAAAAAATAAAAGCATCAAACTTAAATTAATTACCGACGAATAAAATTTTATCTTTAAAATATCTAATATATGACGTCTCTTCTCATTAGGGTCAAATCTGGTTTGCAAGTTGGACCTCTAATAAACTTCAATTTTTTAAATAACTATCAAGCTGTCAATTTCTCTTTTCGCTAATGGGAGGATGTGATGTTCTGAACCCCAGCTATTCTAAGCTGGCGAGATCCCCTCGCTCCAGGTGGAACGACAATAGCCACTCCACCTTGGTGGGTTGATCATCCTAGGTTGTTAGTACGTATACCAACCGTTTGGTTCCTCCCATTCTCCCCACCATCAATGCATGAAATAAATTTGCCTAATGTTTATTTTTATTTTTAAAAAGTATTCTAGCCTGGAATTCTAAAAATTTTGATGCGGTAATTTTTATAAAAAAATTTTGTTAACTAATACTATATATACATATATATTTTTGATATTAATATTTCAATATTCGATAATCATATTAAATTTTAATTAATTTGAAATTAAATCGTATTAAACTCATTAGAAAAGAAACTCTCAAAATATCTGCTTCTCCATTCATAAGACTCGAGTTTAATATCCTACTTAAAGAAAACCAAACTTTTTCCATTCGGACTAATAGTTCGTTACTATTAACTAATACTACATATAAGAACAAAAAGTATAATATATTTCAAACTATATCAAATTGTATTAGATTAATTATTGAATGAAAATGAGCTTTCTGATACTAAAGATCCTCCATTTAATGATTTATTTTACAATTTAATACAATTTAAATTATAAAACAAAATTCTCATATAAGTATTTAGCAATAACTATATATAGTGTTAGCTGTCAAAAAGTAAAAACAAAAACCAAAAGCAACAACATTGCTAAACGAGCCCTAAGGGTGGAAAAAGATCGGTTCTAGCAAATGAGAAGGTAGCTAGTGTGCTAAACAAGTGAAGCACAGAAGCTCGTTTGTGCTAGTAAACTGCCAAGAATTACTACAACAGCAGTTGAAATGCTGGCAATAAATCCTTACGAGAATGATATACATTATATTGACAAACACAATTTCAATCGAAAACTACTTCATACTAAAATCTTCACTATGATCCTTCAAGGCAAGCCTGCTTCTATCTTTGAAGATAAACGCCTGAAATGAAAACAAGAAGTATGAAATAAAACTTGTACCACTATCATCAAGACAAAAATAATGTGCACTAGCTAACAAGGACATGTAGAACCATCATGATTTTGATGTAAAGATGCCTACTAGATAATTTCTGTCAAAATAATGAACATTTTAATATATGATAGGAATAAACTCAGCATTATGGGATAGGATCATGTATTCTAACAAGACAAGATAGCACGAACAGCTAGGGAACATAGATAGACATAGCAGCATCTCCTGGGCCCATCCTTGGTGGTTTTTCAATCCATTTTTGTACAAATACAAGCCTCTAGTTGTTCCTCATTAAAGTAATTGAGCAACTAATGATATTGATAGGTTTGTTCTGAGAGTTAATTGGAGAATTTGAAAAAACTATTCCAATACCTTAAGTAGCATCACCAAAACTGTTGAAAGTGTGTTCACTTTGCTTGAAAGTAAGGCCTGCATAGCTGCATTATAAAGGTATAAGCATGGATGTGTGAGTCCTGAGTGTCATCTTCTATAATACCAGTTAAGTTATGAAAAGTATTTGATATTTCTGGCATTGTTCTTTTTCCTTCCTTTCTAAAATATTTTTCTTCCTGAAAGAGTATTCCGTGTGATTTAACAATTAACACATTTTCTGGGCAAAACCAAGTACATGATTAAATGTCCAGAAATAAAATATGTTGTCCTACAATAACCAACAAATATTGTCAACACATACAACAATTGCAAGACAGGATATTAATAAAGATGAGCAAGGTCAATGCAATCTAAATGACAATTCTTGTTATTCAAGATGACTTCCAAAGCATCACCAAAAGAATTCCAAGAAATAAACCAGATATTGAGGTAAAGGAGCCACCTCTTGCAAAATTCAGTAACATATCGGGAGCTGTTGTAGAAAATGAACCACATCAACATGATCACCAAAGTATCTGACAAAATTTAGGAACTCACAACTCACAAGTGCAACAATATCCAACTCACAACAGCATATAGAAATCTAAAATCTGATCGCCAATATGATATTAGAAACTTAAAATAGTGGCAGCAAAGGATTTAAAACCACTGGGATACCTAACTTCCTATTAAATTCTCAGAATGAAATGGTAATCCTAAAAATCTAAGTATGTTTGGTTAGAAGGGAGTGGAGGGGTGAGTTTTTTAACCAATCAAATTATAACGTTTTTGAACATCGCAATCTGATTAGTCAAAAAACCCATCCCTTCCCTTCCCTCCCCTTTATTTCCCTCAAACCAAACATACTATAAAAGAAATTAAAACTTAAATTCATGCTGATATACCTGATCTCAAAAGTCTATAAACAGGATAGCTCAATATTATATCATAACATCAACACCATTCTACCATAGGAAACCAACAAAATCTCCATGCTTCATTCTCTTGTTGGGTAGATGTCAAATGGGTTAAGATGATACAATTAAGCAAACTTCATTTCGTTACTTCCCATCTATCACTACATGTAAACAAGTAAGCACTTTATGTACCATAAAGGATCTTGAAAACAAACAATTTTGTCAACAAAATGCAGTATCAAGAATTTGAAGAAAGCAGACAGATCTAGCTGCAGAAAAGGATACTGAAAAGGTAGCGCTCCCACCAATCCAACATATAGAGTCCAAAAGTGACATTGTAGAGATAGATCTTACGTTGAATCCAGTTCATATCTCTAAAACCCTAGGCGCTGCATGATTATCAAATTAATCCATAATTTTCTCATTTAACTGAAGAAAGAGCTGACTTCAATGAAACAAAGATTTCACCGGAAAAGAGAAAGACTGAAACGCCTACCTAGATATGGATGCAGGTGAGGTTCACGTCGACGTCGATGGCGGCGACGGCGGTTGGATCGAGACGGAAGAGAAGAGACTCGGAATTAGCAAAAGAGCTGCGATTTCCGGTTTCGTTATTGAGAGAAAAAAAAAATAATTGTAAACTTTATAAATGACGAAAGTACCCTCTTTTAGTGACGTGTCACTCAATGATTCGCTGCTATCGGAACTGCAGCAGAGAGCGAGTTCACCCGCCGTATAAAAGCTACTAAGAGTCACCGGGAAAGGGAAAACCCAATACCGTGAAATTCCGATTTCCCTAATCTTTCGAAAGGGGTAGGGTCTGGGGGTTTTTGGATTTCTGTGCTCTGAAGCAATTCAATGGAGGGTGCATTAGCTAGCGCCTCTGCGATCGCAGACCAGAGGCAGAAAATCGAACAGTACAAGCACATTCTCTCCACGGTTTTCTCATCAAGCGACATAGTTCAAGCCGAAAAATTCATTGATCACAGTAACTGCTTCTTCTTGCTTCAATTATGTGGGTTTTAGGGTTTTCGAAATCATAACCTAATTGTTTTGATTTATGTGTTGTTTTCAGTGTTATCGGATGATGTTCCTCTGGTTGTGTCGAGGCAGCTTTTGCAGACTTTTGCGCAGGAGTTGGGGAGATTGCAGCCGGAGGCACAAAAGGAGATTGCTCATTATGCCCTAACTCAGATTCAGTCTCGTGTTGTTTCCTTCGAAGAACAGGTTCGTCATTGATGGTTTTACTATATTTTAAGCTAGGTTTGAGTCGCTGTTGGATGTTACAGACGGTGCTACATTGTTGTGCCTTTTCCTTAGCTAGCGTACTTCGGATATGGGGTTATTGAGACTTCACTGTCCTTATTTGTTCATGAACTTCTTCTTTCTTTAATGATAAGTTGAGTGGATTTGCTGCACTTATGTACAAAGTTCTATGTTCGCCATCTGGTCACTTAAGATGGGCTCACAATTGGCTTATTGGATAATTTGTAGCTGTTGAGATCAAGATGTTTTATTCTTATGATTTTCAGGTGTTGATTATCAGAGAGAAACTTGCTGAGTTATATGAGTCGGAACAGCAGTGGTCAAAAGCAGCTCAAATGCTAAGCGGGATTGATTTAGACTCTGGAATGAGGTCTGACCATGGGGTTCTTTTTTTACATTTTTAGGCTGGGATGCTTCACCTCATCATGGCACTTTAATGTTTTGTGAATGTTCATCAGGGTCGTTGATGATACATACAAATTGTCTAAATGCGTTCAAATTGCCCGTCTATATCTTGAGGTATTGACATGTTCTGTATTATGTGAATTGCGAAGGGGCTAAGTTGGCTTTTGAAAAAGGGTAACCACCCAAGAGTCAGGATGTTTGAACTCATCTTTTGTGTCAGTTGGCTCTTTCTATATCTGTTTTGTGTTGGGCCTTTTTTGGGGGGATGGGGCAAAAGTTTGAACTATAACTTACATATTTGTTTGCTAACTAGCAAAACCTTGCTGGAATTTCATATTTTTGCAGGATGATGATGCTGTTAATGCAGAAGCTTTTATTAATAAGGCTTCATTCTTGGTTAGCAACAGTCAGCATGAAGTGTTGATTTTGCAATACAAGGTTTGGTCTTGCTTTGTGGTCAGCAATGACCGTGTTGGAGACCGCTTTCTTTTAGTCATTTCTTAGTCTGTGTTATTTATTTTTCTTCATGTCAGGTCTGTTATGCAAGGGTTTTAGATTTAAAGAGAAAATTCTTGGAAGCAGCATTACGGTACTATGACATATCTCAAATTGAGAAGCGGCAAATAGGTGATGAGTATGTGTTCTTCTATTGCTCTTGTATTTCCATATTGGAAATATAATTATTAGTAAATCTAAATGGAAGCGTCTTGACTTTGTAGATAACGTGTAAGACTTGAATGTCTGCCTAAGTATTTACATGATATATTTGGGATCATCATTCTTTCCCACCACAGCCTTTTCCTCCCAAATCCTTCCAGTAGCTAAAAAAATTATTTTTCAAACTCCCATGGTTGATGCTTTTGTTTCAGCTTCTCTTGGGTCATAAGGGTCAGATGGGTATGAAATGCCTGCCTGAGCTTCTGGCTTGTGTGGTTTCTAACTTTTAAATGGACCTTCCCAGTTTTCTCTAATTTTGAATGATTGATATCTTCGGGGCTTTTTGATACAAATAATGATGATCGTATATTACAGAACAATAGATGAGGATGCACTGGAGCAAGCTCTATCTGCTGCTGTGACATGTACAATATTAGCTGGAGCAGGTCCTCAACGCTCTCGTGTCCTTGCCACTCTTTACAAAGTAAACACTCTCTCTTGATAGAGATAATATGAAAATTTTAATTTATTGATTCAATTCAAATATGGATGGACTGCTGATGTGCTGGACGTAATTCAGGATGAACGTTGCTCAAAATTGAAAATTTATCCAATATTGCAAAAGGTTCTCTCTCTCTCTCTTTCTCTGTCTATCTATCTATCTATCTATCCCTCTTATGCCATTGTGTGCATGCATGAGAGTGCATTTTACTAGCATTGATTTTAACTTAGTTTTTTGTCTAATGTCTTTTCTGTAACCTTATAAATCCTATGCTGATGGGGATTCTAATATTGAAATCAACAGGTATATCTGGAGAGAATATTAAGAAAGCCAGAAATTGATGCATTTGCTGAGGAATTGAAGCCACATCAGGTGTGCAAACTTTCCCCCTTTACCTTAGGTGTTGCATTTACAGTAATAAGTAATTCTCGGCCATCAGAAGAATGAATGATCTTTCACTTGGGTTGTTAATCATAATGCTAATTTTCAACTCTTAATTCTCAACAGCAAGCACTTCTTCCTGACAATTTTACTGTGCTGGACCGAGCCATGATTGAGCATAATCTTTTGAGTGCAAGCAAGCTTTATACAAACATAAGGTTGGAATTGAGATGCTTTTAAATTTTGTTCTAATTTCTATCCTATTTTGGGTGTGAAGTCTCTGACTAATCTCGGTGATATTCATTATCTATTTGTTATAGTTTTGATGAACTGGGTACTCTGCTGGGCATCCCTCCTCATAAGGTATTCTTTCTACATCAACACCTCTTGTTTGCA
>BPVZ01000084.1:1091195-1103595 GCA_020521535.1 Rubroshorea leprosula
TGAGGGGGACAAAATTTGACTGATTTTTCTTTACAGGCTGAGAAGATAGCATCAAAAATGATATGTGAAGATAGGATGAGGGGATCAATTGATCAGGTTTGAATATCTTGCCTCAAGTTTTATCTGATTTCGACTAGTAAGGATTAATTGATCATGATTATGAAAATTATTACAATTGAGTTATTCAGTAACATTTGACCTTTGATTAGCACTTTTCATTTTCTTGGGGATTGATGAAAGAATAATCTGCAGAGCGATTGTTTTTTGTTAATGGATATTTTTGCATACCAGGTGGAAGCTGTAATACATTTTGAAGATGACACTGTAGAACTACAACGTTGGGATCAACAGGTAGTCATCTCAAGGCCCCAAAGACTTGGGAGTTCCCTAAAATCGTATCTTCTAACTGTTGTGAAGTGAAAGAATACCGAATCACGTGCTCTAATTCTCTGTGTTTGTGACTTTGCAGATTGTTGGTGTGTGTCAAGCTCTTAATGATATACTGGATGGCATGGCAAAAAAGGGCTTGGCAGTTCCTGTGTAAGCTCTTGCACTTAATCAACGATGGCTTTTGATCGTTTGCCTTCATCGTAATAAAAGAAGGCTTTCAAAATTTATTCCTGTAGTTATGTAATGGTAATTTTGCTCACAATGAGGGCATGCTTAGGAATTTGGATAAATCAATTTAAACTCTGTTGTTAGTTCCTTTCAGTTTATGTTTTTGTTATTGGCTATACTGATTGGTAACGTGATCTTGTTTCTGGAAAAGTTCTTAAAGGTACGATGTTACAGTCAAGCAAAAGTTTACGAGCTATAGAAATACAAAAATTTTTAGAGAGCTAGACTTTAAATGGGGAGCCTCTTTACTCTCTCTCTCTCTCTCTCTCTCTCTTTTTTCTTTTTTTTCTTTTTTTTTTTTTTATATTAAATTTAAATTATATCGTATTAAAAAAATAATAATAAAGGAAAGGCCCCACAGCAATGCTGGAATGAGAAGTTCAGGCATTCAAGCTATAAGAAGATAATATTTCATACGCTCGAGCACATGGAGAATGACAAAAATCCTTTCATTTCTTTAGAAGGATAATACTATAACTCGAGTGTTTCCATGTCACAGATTTTCTTTCCCTTTTCTAGCTCATTTACATCAGAAGATGGATTCCTGAAAAATATGATTTACACGGAAAATAAACTAAAACTTTTTATTTTCATTTTTCTAGGTTGCTGGGACAGAAAATCATCATGAAAGATGATTCCTATAATGTACTTTTGAAACTAAAATTAAAAATAAGCTTAAGTCCCTAAACCCCTCGATGGGGAACACTTGGCTGAATCCTTCCCAGTTTGTAAGAGCACATCGTGATTGATTGAAGCCAACTGAGACAAATTCTGGATTAAAAAAAAAAAAAAAAGAAGAAAAATGAGAAACAAGATCAACTGCTTTGTAACCCAAACACGACTATATGCATGAAAATTTGAAGTGCTTCTCATGGAACAATTACAATTTTGTTTACACAAATCATAAAACAAATACAGTAAAAAAATCCTTTTTTTTTTTTTTTGAACGTTTTGGCAAGGAGCGGGTTCGAAACGCGCCCGGAGAGGAAGAATGCACCGGCTGACTGATTAATGCCAGTGGACCTCTAGTACCAGTGGGCTTCTAGTGCTAAGTGCCAGTAAAAAAAATCATTTAAAAAAAAATCTAGTGGATTTTAATTAAAAATCTTTCTTGGGAAATAATAAAGACCTCCTGAGTTATACAGCTAGTGTGACTAAGAATATTCATTCCAAGTCTTTATTTATTTTTTTTTTTTTTAGTATGTCCAATAATAAACTATACAATAAAAAATAATCCATCTCTTTCCAAACATTTCCCCATAGGCTCAAATTTTTAACCATTCGGCCGTCTCTTAGGAGACATTCATTCCAAGTCTTTGGAAAGCCTTTTGTCATTGTTATATTTGCAAGTTCTATTTGGAAATTGGAGGAACATCCACCAGGAAATGACTCATCGTTCATGTCTTTTATTTCAAGGAGACAAGTAGGCATACCTTGAAAGAGAAGTTTATCAATGAGAGATTAAGAGGGGAGGAATCAAAAACTGCCAGGTCACCACATCCATCATTCTGAATAGGAAAGAAACGAAAGAGAATCAGAACAGAAAAGCTTAGCCATGTTGTAGCTACAGATACACAAAAACAGGAAGAAAAAGTACAAATGCTTTATCTATGGAGAATATTTTCAGTCACTAATAGATTTACAATTTCTATTTAGGAGACCTAATGGAAGGAAAAAACTTTTGCCCAGTGACAGTTTTCACACATGTTAAACTGGCAAATTTACCTCAACTTCTGAATTTGAGTCTGAGGTACAAGCATCACTATTGGAATAACTACCATTATGATCCTCTGGGATTCCAGAAATATGATTAAAGCGTGATACGAAATAGCTTGTGTCATCTGCACTGTCAGGGTTTGGAACAAAAACAGCCTGTGAAGAGAAGCAAAAGGCAACAGGTTATTACCACACTGGAATGGTACTTTGTCAGTCATGCTATTAACACTAAGGACATGCCTTCACTGAAATAGATATCACTTTCCCTAATTTAAGACTATCAGGATTGTCCATACAATTTTTATGTGAGACACTGCACTTTGTAAGTCTTAATGTAATGCAATGATATAAACTGGTGCAACAAAGTCAATAATGTTGTTCCAGGAAATAATAGCAACAATGCAAACCCACCTTTTGCATAGCAAGGCTATCCCAGTTAACTCCCTCAAAGAAAGCATGTGCTTTTACCTGTAAGATTATTCTCGTAAGAGAAACCAAATTAATATTTACCATGTTCCTCCTTCATATTTTCATTTTGCGGAGACAGAAACTTTTAACTTCTGTCAGAAGAAGTGGGAATGAAGTACAACCTCTGCTGATCCATTTGCTCCCAGCCGCTCATTTGGGTCATGGATAAGAAACCTATATGAAAGTGCACAGGAGCTTAATAAAATGTTCCATTGAAAATTCCTCACACTGTGGAACTGATGATGGAAAGTATCACAAACTCACATTGGTTAAAAATATGTAGACATGCTCAATTATAAAACTAAAACTGATCTACTCCCCCAACCCTGAACCCTGAACACAATCCAGTAAACAAGGTAGACGAGTTTAACCATTAAGTGGGTCTCAATCGATAGGGATCACTTGTCATAGAGAGTGTTTTCATCTCAACATTATTCGGTCAAGAAAATGGACAGTACAAACAACATGTTAACACTCAGATTTAAAGACAAACCTGTTAATCAAATCTTGAGCCTCATAGGACATGTCATCAGGAACTGAAGGCCAGGGAATTTGTCTGCTAAGTATGTTGTCAAAGATAAGCTGCACAACCATGATGAAGTGATAAGAACATTATACTAGTTATTGTCAGTCACTTAGAGATATTTTCGTCCATAGTTAGAAAATAGATTCAAGTTAAGGTTCACACAAGAACAATCCTAAGTTCTTTTATGTATTCGTTGAAGTGTGTTGTCTCCTTGTGAGTGTGAAGAACTAGAGTCCCACATCAGAAAAATATGAGAGGAATGAGTGGCTTAAATATGGGTTAAATATCTCAAGAACCATGTATGGTGTCAAAACGTGTGATGGGCCACCGAATGTCTTCCCACTAGGCCAGATGTCTCCCCAACAGTATTTTCCCTTTTTATACATCAAGCTTGGAGGGAAACATCCAGTTCAAAAGAAATGTCAGAAAATCTGTTTTGGGCATCAACAGGATTTAGAAAAGATAAAAACAATTCAAATATCAAAGAAAACCCTAAAAGGAAACAAAATTTTGCTTAGCCAGAGACAATCTCTGTCATTTCAACCCCTTGACCACAAATACAAGCATTTAAGAGAATGGAGAGATAAGATAGGTACCTCTGGGCGTTCAGCAGTGAAAGGTGGAATTCCAGTTATAAACTCAAACAAGATTATTCCCACGGACCACCAGTCTGCTGCATAACCTGCATGAATGCCCATTAAGTGAAATCAACTGCCTGCTATACTTAAAATGAACCAGACCTCAGGTTGCATCCTAACCATGCTCAGTTCCAAGAAGAATTTCAGGGGCCAGGTAGTCAGGTGTCCCAACAGCTGAGTGTCGACTTCTGTCCTCTGTTTGTTGAGCCTGTAGATTATTGGCATCTGCTGACCCAGCTCCACTTACCTTGGGCCCAGATAACTCAATTGTGTTGTTTATGAGGCCAATTTTTGATAACCCAAAGTCTGTAAGCTGATAACATATGCAATTAATAGGTTAACTCTACAATAACAAAGACTGATGGGGATGGAAATTCTAACCGGCACATGTAGATGTGCAAAGAAGATTTATTAGGTGATGCATAACCCAATTAGAGTTCTATTTGACAGATAGGGATGGCAAATCTGACCTAACTCATCAGGTCTTTGTCCCACCCCATTTTTTCTTTTTGAGATAGGAAAAGAGATCTAAAATAACTGGTTCTTTTGATTCCCAAGCAGGTGGAAGGCAGGATGGGGACAAATTTTGTTCACAGCACTCCAGGTACAGTAAAAAGCCCATCCTTAGTTTTATTTGTATTTACATTTTTATTGTGACTTTTATTAGCTTTACCTTTATACTCCATAAATTTGTATCATACCACTATATATTAAGGATCTCCATTCCTTCTCTCTACTCAACCCAACCGCACCTTCTACCCTTCCCCCCTATGTAAAGAAATTAGCCAGGTTAGCATGGGAAACAAGATTTAATCCTACTAGAGCTCATACATATATAAGAGGTTATGATCACTCTCCCAAAATCAATGTATCTTGATCCATTATGCAATCAACTAGTAATTACAATCAAGATAATTAGGCAGTTTATACCAAGTTAAAAGGAAAATTATGGAGTTATAGACCTTGATGTGTCCATCATGTGCAATTAGTATGTTATCTGGCTTCAAGTCACGATGTACAATTCCAAGCGAATGGAGGTATTCCAAAGCAAGAACCTGAAACATGATATAATCTAACAAAATTTTAGAAAGATCTAGATCAGCATATATATAAATCCACAGTAAGCATAATAACTAACCAGTTCTGCTATATATGTACGAGCGACTTCTTCCTCAAGGCAACCAACTTTTCTTAGTAAAGAGTAAAGATCACCTCCATTGAGATATTCCATAACCAAATAAAGGTTATCTCTACAAGTGAATGAATAAAAGAATCGGACCTGCAATAACAAATTGTATATTAACAATTAAAAGTTTAAAACCAGCTCCAAAGCCTAAAGAATTTATGATTAAAGCATTCCCCATCTTTCTCAAAAACTAATTTATGATGTGGATAAGCAGATGGAAGAAAATATACAAGGAGTATAAAATAGAAATGTGTTGTGTTTAGTTAACAACATAACAATATAATTGAGTTAGCTAAAACAACAATATAATGGGTTTTTACTTTAATTACGAATGGGAAGTTTGTAGCTCAAGAATTCTAAAGTTGAATATTACCACAAAAGGGTTACGAACTGTTATGAGTATATAACGCTCAGCCAATATACGCTCAATATCATTTTTGCGTATCATATCCAATTTCTTGAGAACCTGCACAACACCATAACCAACAATCTATAGATTAACAATCAAAGCCAAGAGAAACTTTAAAAGAACAGTCAACATGATTGATAGAAGACTTTTTATAGCTTTTAGGAATCTAAAAATCAACATGATTGACAGAAGACATTTACAATAATAAAATTAATAAGGTAATTAAAGAAAAGAGTGCAGAGGTTACCTTTATTGCAAATAAGTCCCCTGTTGTTCGTTTGCGTGCAAGAAAGACTTTACCGAATGCACCTTTGCTAATTGGTTTGAGGATCTCAAAGTCATCAATGCTTGTCCTCTCTCTGTGTAAAGCAGTCGACATTGTACTACTTTGAGAAGCATTATCAGATAGAAGTCTGCAATTTTCCTTTTGTTCGCTATAACTTGCTGAACCTTTTACATCCATCACTTCACAAGCGAGAATATATTTTTCCCTGATATGCATGCAAGAAACATGACATGAATAATTCATTGAAGTGGTATGTTGTTACATACCATATATGTTCTTTCCACTAATAAAACTACCTCAGTAATTTTTCTATTCTGCCTCCAAAAGTGTCAATGACTAGAGCTCTAAGCTTGCTATGTTGTAAAATATCCAGCAAGTCTTGCATACAGGCAAGCAAGAATTCATGAGACCCTTCTTTTGTAAGATCAGTACTTGCCACACAACGGGCTATATCTGCAAGGTCAATCATCTGCCAGGAGAAAGAAAATGGAAAATTAAGGCTATATAAAACGTGGCCCTATTGCATTACAGGGACATCATATGGTGAAAGACAAGCAAACTGCAAACAGAAAAAAATCATACAACAAATATTTGCAAATTTTGTGCAAAATAAGATGGTGTGCTTGACTTTGGACAAGTTATGGGTATCCTCATAATCAGTGTAGAGGCACGGCATTCATGCAAACAGAAATGTTACCTCAGTCAATTAAATAGGGCATATTAAAAATGTAGTACGCAAAACCTAAGATAACATAGGAAATTATGTCCAACGCAAAAACAACTAACCTGTTGCATATCCTCTTGTTCAGATGGATTGTTACGTTCCAACCAGAAATAATCGAAGTGACCTGCTTTTGGAGTATTCATGGAGGATACTGACGTTATGCTCCCAGTTGAGGATGAAGCACCATAGTTCCCAAGCCTCATTCCCAAATGAACCTTGAAGTCAATAGAGGTTGGATGAGAATCATCTATACAGGCAGTGTCCATCTCATGTATATCTTCAAACATTCCTTCAACACCCTTATTCCGCCACTCACTTATCTTTGGAGAATAACCATCTAATATAACTGTAGAATTTGAATTTTGTAATCTCAAATTTTCAGGGCTTCCAATGGAAGGCTGAGAACTCAAATTCCGTGACTCAATTATCTGTTCCAGTATTTCTGCAAGCTTTACTAGACGCTCATCTACATCTATACAATTTAAAGCACACTTATCTGCATATGCACATATATAAGAATGGGATTCTAAATGAGTAATAGGAACAGCTTCCTCACAAATCCTACAGATTACTGAACCAGATTCATCTAAAGTACGTTCTGACTCAACAAGTGAAGCATCTAAAGTTTGTTTGTGCTCATGGAGAGAACTACAAGTGGAACTATTGGCTGACTTTCCAATAAGATTGCCATCAGCTTGGTGAAATTGTTGCTCCTGCGATACAGAATCAAGTTGGGATCTATTTGGAAGTGATTTTTCTCTGGTAATAATGGAATCTGTTGTACAAGTTGCATCAATCTGTTCAGCTGGCCAGGTTGGCTCTAGGAAAGAAGATTCCTTATTTTTTCCCTGTAATATGGGTCTACTGGCCCTCTGATAGAAAGTATTAGATGAACCAGACTTGGAAATTTCACGATTAGGCACCCAGCTACTTTCAACAGCAGGAACACTTTCTAAACATTTCTTAAATTTATTAAGAGATTTCTCATCAATTGGTTCTTTCTCTTTTTGAAACAGAAGTAGTCTTGTGCACCGTGTCAAAATAAAAAGCATTCGTGTAAACAGCCATTTCACTAATCCTGTTTGACAACATTGCCTTTTCTCAGTCAGATCTTGTACAATTGTTTCACACTTGGCACGAAACTGAGAAGAAATCATTTCAATACATTGTTGAGCAAGAACCAGAAGATCTTGTGCCATTTTGTGACCCTCCAGAGATGAGGACTCAATGACTCCCATAACATCCATAACATCCCTACAAAAACTAGACAGCTCTGCATTAACCACCTCTTTAGCAGCATCAAAACTTGAATGTAATGAACCCAATAGCTCCTGAATATACATATAAAATGAGATGAAGAAGGGCAAAAGAAACAATTAGCTAGTCATAAATGACAGAGTCCACTAGAATTGTTAATGTAATAAAAAAAAATTAAAAAAGCAGCCCATGAATTTGTCCAAAATAAGATGCCTTAATGCTCCAGAATTATTCTTCATACAGAACTGTCACAATGGCTATCTGATTTGTCTATAGCACATTTCTAGAGTAAGCTAGCAAGAATGTTATTGGCCATTCATAGAAGAAATGAGAAAAATATGCAAAGGTATTCTTGCTAAAATTCTGTGGCACAAAGTACAGGCTAACAAAAAAAAAATTTGATCAAGCAACAAAATAAAAAGAAAAAAAATTATAAAGTGAAGTCTTAACTTATGTACCTTCAAATCACCATAACTATGGACCCGAGGATGGGCAGATTGAATTCCACCCTTAGGTCCTAATTCATGTGAAAAACTCTTCAGAGTTTTTGAAGCTTTGCCACCACTTACAACATCTGCTGAAGATTGCTTTCCATTCTGCAGATTGCCATTGCTGCCAACTTTAATTCTTGTTGTTTCCTCTTTCTCATGCATCTTAACTTCGGAGCTACCATTCTGACAAATGAGCAGGAGGCCTTCCTCAGTAATCAGTGCAGTATAAGATATATTATACACTGTAAGTTATAGTCCACTATCGAGTCAAAAAAGTTGGAACGTCACCTCAACACTGGAAACATCATTGGAATTCTTTGAAATATATGAGGTGAACCACCGAGATATCTTGTTTCCTTTACGCTCCACTATAAAATATGAAAACAGAAAGGGAAACAAGGACTTAATAGCTGCAAACAGGTAACCAGGAATCTTTACTTGAAAAAAATTCCAGAACCAACAAAACTTGTATTACTGCAAGAAACACCACCACCTATTATGCCCCCAAAATTTCCTTTCATTATCCACTATTTCCAATTCTAGAACATCGCACAAGCAAAGGCAACATAACATAGTTGCAATTCAGCTAGATTCATCATGCATGTTTCAATCTATACTTGATTTTACACCTTAGAACACTTCTGAAACAGTTGAAACGCACTTGCTTAGCTTAAACCCTAAGCTCTAACATTCAGAATTTGAGTTTCGGTTTTCCTCTATCATTTTCTCGGCAACCAAACATAACTCAAACACAAAAACAAAAGGCGAAAGGAAACAAAAACCAGAAAAAAAAAAGAAAAAAAAGAAGAGAAATTCTAACCTTCCTTGGATAAACCAAGCATCTTTCCATGTCCTGGAGGAACGGTTTTCTGGTTCTGCTGCTTCAAAGGAGGTTTTGAACTGCTTGACTCGTTCGACTCCTCCGATTTAGTAGAAACCGGACGAGTTTTGATCCGATTCAAGCCAGAAGGAATTCCGAGGTCGTTTCGTCTGGGCTCAGCCATTAACGGAAAATCCAAAATCAGAACCCTAAGCGCCACGTTTGAATCAGGTTGCGGTTTTCGCCATAAATAAACAAAAGCCAAACGAAGAAAGTGGGGGAAGGAGATGAACTTCCAAAACTCAGATACTGCTAAATAAAGGGGAAAAAAATAGATAAAAAAAGGATAAAATTTGCGAGAAAATGAAAGAAAAAAATGATGATAATGGCGCTGCCCCCAATAGGTTTGTTGAATGATGCTGATGCCTCTTGCTTGTGTGGTTGGTTAGAGCCGTTGGAAATTTGTTTTGTGCGTGGAACAGGTTCTGTTACAATGACAGTTGAGTTGACATTTCTAATGGGCAATATGAAAATTCAGAAATATGATAATTTTATGGATAATGCTGTTTTATTTATTATTTTGTTTCCTTTATATATATATACATATTTATCTCCTATTAAATTAGGCATTATTGCTCAACTTCAAAATCTGGTAGGTTTTATTTATTCTTTTGTTTTGTTATAATAAGAACAATTTCTTTATATATCTCTAGTTATTAAATACTTCAAAAAATATTTTTTTTCAGTAAAAGAGAATCAAAAAATAAAAATCTTGTAATTATAATATTATATATTTATTTAATATTATTTTATAATTATTAATTTATAATCTTATATAATATTATGATTATAACCTAATATACTAAAAACAACATATGAGTGAAAAAGAATTGCCAAAAAACAAAACTGAGGTATATAATAAGAGATTTATATACTACTAAGTACAATAATCTAAAAAGTTCTTATAGATGCATTGGATTTATTTTGTATTGTTTTCTTTTCTATTTTGAATGCTGCAAAGATAGACCCAGGGCTATCAATAGAGCTATTGCGTGTGCAGTGGCTACTAGATTGCAGTTGCAGTGAAGAACGTCTTAATATATCCAGCAATGGAGTTCTTGAACTGGTTTCTGCTGCAGGTTTCTTGCTTTGTGCAGTAGGTGTAACTTGAGAGTTACTAAATTTGGCTGATGTGGGTTTTGCTGGTCGGGTTTTGGCAATTTGGATCTGCAAGTAAAAGGGTGATATTAGTGAATATCAGCATTTGGCAATTTGGTAAAGAGAATAATCTTGCTCCTAGCATCAAGAAGTTAAATGAGAAGTACTACTGAACTCGGTAGCATTTTCAAGGAAAACAAATCCCAAATATGGAAATTTATGTACTTCAACTCCTTGGTTGTTTTGTGGTAGCCTTACCTTATCTGAAGAATCCTCTGCCATTGAAATTCTGCTCCTGCTATTACTGACTTCTCGTTCAAATATAAAAGAACGTGCCATGCTTGATCCCTGCTTCTGGATTGGTGGTAAAGAACTTTTTGATCCTCTACCAATGAAAGATGTCTGCAATATGTACAAATGGTGAGGTTAAGCTGACTTGGTTCCTATACCAGATTTTTGTTTACATTCTTAAATTCAATGTAAGAAAGTTATCAGAAAAGAAATGAAGCGCAAAAAGAAATCTGAGATTCTGCTATGCCAAAGATGATAAAACATCCCAGCAGAGTAGCTTGAAGAAACATGGTCAAGCCTTCAGTCATCAAGATTATGCTAAATAGTATCATGTGACATACTGAAATCATAAAATGAAACTTCTTAAAAGAAGGGAGGTCAAAAGCAAATGCCACTACTACAGAGTAAGTGTAAAAACCATATCTAAAGAAAACATAATTATTTATCTGAGAATTTATTCATAATGAAATATGATGTATATTAAATTATCATTCATCAAAGAACTTTATTTTCCTTTTTACCTTATTTCTTTCACATTGTCCTAGTATCTAGGTAGGAAGAGAACTCCACTCAAAATCCCAGGGTGCTAGTTAGTTTACCTTTGATGATACATTCCCCTTTCCTCCAGTAAGTAACGTGGTAGAAAAGGCTGCTGTAAAAAATTAAAATGACTATTAGAAGAAAACGAGTGAACAAACTAAGATTTTGTGGACTAGGTCTAGGTGAAATGGCTTTTACAGTTATAAATTCAATGATAAGAGCCTTACAAGATATTTTGGCCTTTTTCCTCGGTTGAGGCATGTTATTCACCTGCTTTATATGACTACAGAATGCTTTAGATATTGCATCCTCTGTTGGTGGTAATAACTTTGCCTGCTTGTCCTGCAACATATCATAGTAGAACCATCTTATGACAATAACAACTTCCAAAGGGCTTATTCATGCCAAATAAAATTCTTAAACCCATAAGTTAAGACCTCATAAGAAGTACTCACAGCTTTCTCAAACTGGTGCTGTTTAACAAGGCTTTTCTCCATTTCCTCATCATCAGATGATATGTAGACATCATCTTTATCTTTAAACATTTGAGGGATCATTTCTCTTAGTTTTCTTATGCTCATTCGAATAGAATTTGTTTCAGGTAAATCATCTGAAGCCTCATCGTCAGACTCCTCCATGTCTTCTTCACTTTCCCCATTCAACTCCTCTTCAAGCAAGGTTTCTCTCTGCTTTAAGCCCCATCTCTGCAACATGTTTTCAGTTTCAGCAGCATCCTGTTTATTAAGTAACTCCTGATGGTGTTCCATGCGTTTTTCAATGTCAGTTTCCTTTTCTTCATACTCTGTTGCTATCATATCCTCAAGTTCCTCCGGATCTTCACTATCATCATCTTCATCGTCATCATTATCTCCAAAGCACAATCGGTCATTGTCACTGTCATCTTCTTCTTCAGCTTCCTCATCGACAAATGCTTTAACAGGATCTCCACTTGGAGAAGACATGTCAACTGACTTGTGAGGACAGGGATCAATGTTCTCCTTGTCATTTTCCTCTTCATCAGATGAACTGCAACAAACGAAGTAGTTCAATTCACATTTATGTGATATCAAGAAAGAGAATTAAATGTTAATCCTTATTACTGAATGACACTGCATGTACAACAAAGCCATTTCCTAAATATTTCTCATCTCTAAACTTTAAAAACTAACTCCAAGGATGATCTTGAGCTTGTATAATGGACTACGACCCAAATTTATAGGGAACCTGCACAAAAAGCCCATGGGAAACATATCCAAAATATTGTTTTGACAA
>BPVZ01000084.1:1146013-1158681 GCA_020521535.1 Rubroshorea leprosula
TAAGATAAAACAAAACAGAATTCTCATCCTCCGTATTTCGCATTGCCACATACTTTCGGGGAGAGAAGATAGCCACATACTCTACCTAATTTCTTCAGAGTTTGGCGCCCCCACAGTTCCACTTCCTCAAAGCAAAGCAAACCCAACCTTTTTCTCAAAATAATAATAATAAATAAATAATTATTGTATAATTTAAATTATATTAAATTATATAATAAAAATTATTAAATAAAAAATAAATCTCTTAATATTAAAATTCTATTAATTCATCTATTTTTATTTACAATTCATTACCATCCAAATTATAAAATAAAAAATCAAATCAAATCTTTAAATTTAATGATTCATTTTTAAATTTTAAGTGTTTAAATTTCATTTATTAAAAATTTAACTTCAGCTAATAATTTAAAAAAATATCCACCATTTTTAAATTTCCCAAAGTTAAAAAAAATTATAAAATAAAAAATCAACCATCATCTTTTTCATCATCCACCCTTTTTCCTAAAAATCCAAATTTAGTAAAAAAAAATTACTCTTTATGGGAAAAAAAAAAACTTGTTTTATACGTGTATACATTTGCCCTTGTCTGTCAATTCCTAGAACGACAGCTAATCCTCCAACACATCGATTCTCCAAAACGCACGTGTACGGACCACTTTCAGTGTCCAAACTCCAAACAAAAGAGTCGAAGAACAATAAGCCTAATCAATAATTTATTAATTTGAATAAAAAATTTTATTTTTTAAAATAAATTTTTAAATTTTATAAAAAAAATATTAAAAAGTATTTTTTTAATAAAATTTGATGTATTTTAATTTTAAATTAATTAAAAATTAAAATAATTACTTAATACTAAGAAGTCAATAAATATATATATAACCCATGAGTAGGTGAATTAGTTAATAATGTATTCTTTTAGCTTAATCAAAAATTTTGATTTCAAGTCTTAAAAATGTAACTTCATTAAAACTTGTGAGGAGAGTTTTACCGTCCATTAAATCTTGCTCAATTCAAATTTAAATTAATTAGTGACTCAATAAATTTCTGAATATGGTGGTTCATAAAAAAATATATATATACACCAAGCCCTATTGACACCGTACGGCTCGTGCTGCAAAATATATGGAAAAAAACTCCAGGGTGGTGTTATTGCCACAGCCACTACTGTTAATACCATAGTTTTTTTTAATTATTTAACTATTATACCCCTCATTTGAATCCAACTTGCAGCAGTCACCACCACCTTCTCTGCGTGGGTTAATGGTCAATTAATTAAAAAAGCTGTGGTGTTAACCTGTGAAGCTGTGGAAATAACACCACCCCTCCAAAACTCCACCTCTCTAGGCAACACAGATAAGACAAAACTAGCCCGGTATTTCAACGGTTATTTATTATTTGCTCCCTTAGACTATTCTTCTTCTCTATTTCTCCTCCTCCTTTTTCTTGGTCTGTTGTGAACTCCTCCTCCTTTTTCTTGGTCTGTTGTGGAATTCCATTTCCATGACATTTTGGTAAAACCCCATCTCTTGTTTCTTTTCCTCACTCAGGAGGTGGAAGAGAAAGAAAAACACGGACAGGCTCTGATTTTCCTCTGTAATTCACAAGCAGGGTTGAAGGAGGTATGTGTTCTTTACCTTTTGGGAAGATGAAATTTTGTGTTCTTTGATCCTTGTAGATGTTGTTTAGAAAAGGGGATTGTGTTTTCCATATGGCTTTTAATCTTTACTGTTTCATATGTGTCGGTGCATAAGTTTCAATTCTCATCTTGTTTAGTGTTCCTTGGTTTAGGATTTGATAGAAAGCTTGATTTTTGGGCAGCTAAAGAACTCCCAACATAGTTTTATGACTAAATTTTAGTAATGCAAAAGTAATATCTTTCTGGATCAACTGAGGAACAAATTAGAAAAATTAAAATTTGTGATTTTGTAGAGTGGGTACTGGGTAGCTTTGGTCAAAGTTTTGGTACTAGGCAGAGCAAGGAGCAGAATATGGTTCTTGTGTTTTCTTCTTATTGGACCATGATATAGCTACCTTTAGGCTGTAGGTGTAGGAGGTCAATTTTTTCTCCTTGGTTGTTGGAAAGGCTTGTGGGAGGTTGAATCATGCTTCATCTGTGTATAAAAAGTGGTACAAATTGCATGACAACCTAACGATCAAAAAAAAAAAAAAAAAATTGCATGACAACCTAACACCGTTAGATGTTTCCTTCAACCATCTCAAAATAATCCAACGTTGGTTAATAAGGTGGGCAATGCTTATTTCTCCTTCTTCCTCTTCTTCTTCTTCCTTTCTTTCTTTTTTTTTTGAATTAAGAGCTTGTAATTTCATGATCTGTGCCATGCTTTATCCCTTATGTTTCAATCTTTAAATTTGTTTTTCGTTTTTCTTAATTAATTTATTCCTTCTACAAATCTTAACAGAAAAGTTTCCTCTCACTTGTTATTTCCAGATTTTTTACCATGTTTTCTTGGAGGAGTAATTCTCAGCATGACCAAGAGAATGATTTGCTACATTCTGAGTCCAAGGTAATAAGTTGGGAATTGCATTAGCAGTTGATTTATTGGACTTATACATTGGCATGGTTCCCTTTGGAGTTATTATATACTTGGTGATCATAGCTTTTACCTGATAACACAAACAGGTCAAGGAGCTTAGGGCTGCACTTGGACCGCTATCTGGACGCAGTTTGCAGTACTGCTCTGATGCATGCTTGAGAAGATACTTGGAAGCTCGAAACTGGAATGTAGGCAAATCAAAGGAAATGCTTGAAGAGACGCTCAAATGGAGATCAACCTATAAGCCGGAGGATATACGTTGGGTAATTAAGTTGGATTTGGGTATTTTCTTTTTTGGACTTTTAGAAAAGACTTAATTGAAATGGTTCTGTTGCCAGCATGAAGTTGCAGTTGAAGGTGAGACTGGGAAAGTGTACAGAGCGGGTTTTCATGACCGTCATGGTAGGACTGTTCTCATTTTGCGACCAGGAATGCAGGTGTTATGCATTATTAATTCAATACAAAATGGAGGAGTTCAATTTTTTTGCTTTGTTTCTGGGAATTGACATGACTAGAAATGTGCAGAACACAGCATCACTGGACAATCAGATTCGGCATTTGGTGTATATGATAGAGAATGCCATCCTAAATCTTCCAGAGGATCAAGAACAGATGGCCTGGTTGATAGACTTCACTGGATGGACGTTGAGCACATCTGTTCCTGTCAAATCAGCCCGAGATAGCATCAACATTTTACAGAATCACTACCCTGAGAGACTGTCCGTGGCATTTCTCTACAATCCCCCAAGGATTTTTGAAGCATTTTGGAAGGTTCAACTTCCACCCTCTGACTGTAGCACAGTTGCTCCCTATGTTAATTTAACAAGGATTAACTAGCTCTGCTTCCATTGCTGCAGATTGTTAAGTATTTCTTGGATGCTAAAACCTTTCAGAAAGTGAAGTTTGTATATCCAAAGAACAAAGACAGTGTGGAGCTGATGAAATCATATTTTGATGAGGAAAATCTTCCAATAGAATTTGGAGGGAAAGCTATATTGCAGTACAACCATGAAGAATTCTCCAAGATGATGGTACAGGATGATGTGAAATCCGCCAACTTGTGGGGGTCCGATGACAAACTCCAAAGTATTGGTAACGGGCATTCTGGGGCTGAGGTGGCTCCAGAACCAGCCTGCCATGCTGCTCCAGCCAGCTGAGTGACTTCCTTCCCCTTTAACTTCTGGCAATAAGTTAACAGTCTTAGATCTTACTAATGTGAGATGGTCACCCTGAAAAGTGACCATTTCCTAAACTAACAGAAGCTGTTATCGATCTTCCTCTTTTCCCCTATAATGTACTTAAACTGCTCATCAATCTGCAGACATCTCTAATGAATAGAAGATAGGTTCATAATGCCCTTTTTTTTTATTGAATTCTATCTACACTTCTAACACGCCTATCTTCTTTGGATTCTCTTGTTTACAAATAAGGCTTCTTTTAATTTGTGCTTTAAGGGTTTTAAAAGAATAAAAATTGACATTTAATTTATCAACTATAATTAAATTTATAAACGTCATAATGATATTAACATTAATGTTAACTTTTATATTTTTTTCATAAAATTTTATGATAAAAAAAATATTCTTAACCTATTTCCTAAAAAAACTCTACAAATAATTCTGTTGTACTTCTTTGAATGAAATGTGATTGCTTAAGGGAAAAATTCCTTTGTTACATTACTGATTATGTCTCTGTGATGACAAAACAGATTTATTCACAAGGAAATACAAGTTCATACAAACACCTAAATGAACAACTCATCATATTAGAAGTTCTAGAGAAGTGTAAGCAGGAAATAGTGGGGGGAAATCACTGTTAGCTAGCTACAAAGGGTAACAAGTCAAAATCAGCTGTCAAAGATGCATCTTTGTGAACAAGAGGAAGTTAGAATGTATTTGGATTTTGGAGGAGTTATCACAGAAGCCGCCTTTTGAAGTTTTGAGTGGTAGCATGGTAAGAACGAACCAGCAATCCGACTCCTATACCTATTCCGAGACAAATGCCGAGCCCAATCCCTACACCAACCCTTACCCCTGCATTGAACCATGAGAGTTCACCTTCCTCACCATCCATGTATTCTGTCCTCCAGTACATGTTGCTATAGTCCTCATTATATTCCTGTTTCAAGTTACTGTATTCTGCTACCTGCAAATGGAAATTAGAAACTATAACTAGTATTTTTGACTTTTTTGGCCAACAAATTTTAAGTAGTTAGATATAGGCAAAATCACTCAAACCAGATGAAACCAATTCTAGATAATTGATAGCTTAACCAATCAATCTCCCTCTCTAAACAGGTGGTAACAAGAAAATGACCAGAAAGAGCCAAGGAGATGAGTCTCACTCATGTGGAGGGCACTGGTGTGGCTGTTGTGGGCCTATAAACGTCAGACAAACAATGCAACAGAAAAGGAAAGGGGTAGTTGAATACTGTCTATCTCATCACTTGAAAACCGTGCCCTACCAATACACCATGACATATTTGGATCATATTCCCTAATTTATGCATCAGATCTTGGCATATTGCAAGTTATGGGACTGATTTTTCAAATTAATGAGGATGTTTCAAGACGGGATGCAAGAGAAAATTAATTAAAGCTAATGAATCCAGAGAAGACTAAAAAGATATGCAGCAGAAAACTTGATCCAAAATCCAACTGAGAATATGTCATCAAAATCAACCAATTTAAGGTTACATGAAAGAAATGAAATTTCAGTATTGCTTTTGTCTAGTATGTTACCTGTGGACCATGTTCAGGTAAGGAATCTTTACGAAATTCTGTTGTGTCATACTCATACTCCGGTATTGAGTCTAACATACGCTTTCTATTATGCTTCTTCCTAGAGCTTAGCTGCAGTGTTTTCGTCAAGATGATTGGTCTCCCTGAGAAGCAACCCGCAATGTAGACCTCAATGGCTGGTAATGGGAATCCAGAACTCGTGAAGCTCTTTCCCTTTAAGAATCCAGTGGCAGCAGTGATATCTGATTCACAATTCATGCTCCACCTCTTCATGTTATTTTTTGATTCCCCAGTGAAGCCATTACCATTAGACATCTCCAGAACCCCGGAAAGTATGAGATCATCCTTATGAAACACTTCAAATTTCACGCTTCCTGTGAACCTAATACCATCTGTGCTCACAAATATGGCTTCTTCTGATATCTTATCTACCCTATCTCTTCTAAGGAGTGAGGAGACTCCATCAGAATACATACCAATTCTAGCCCCATTAACTTCTAGAAGGGTATCTGGGCTTAGAGGAATGTGATTAAGAGTGAGAAACTCTGGCGTTATATCATCAACCAGAAAATTGCTGATCCTCACATAGAAGACTCTCAAATCAAACCATGGTGATGACGATTTGGTGCCAAGTTGGAATGGAGAGTATCTGCTAATCTGAAGTCCATGATCAGCCACATCACCATTGATAGGTGTTTTACAAGGATCCTCCATGACTCACTCAGGAATTAGATCCTAAAAACTCTTCAAAATCAATTCGAACAATAACACTGGAACAACCATACAAATTGGTGTCGGATTGGTAGTCAATACCTGTTTCAAGTTTAAAACAGTATATGCTACTCAGATAATCACTATTGAAAATTCTTCTCCCAAATTCATAGAACCAACAAACCCAAGGACCGCTGGGCAAAAGGTAGCCAGGAAAGAGATTAGAGAAAAAGGAAATCTACCAACATTTTAGGAACAGAAACACTTGAAAAAAAAAAGAATGCACGATCTGCTCTAATTTATCGCTGGAATTAAAGAAAAAAAAGGTCTAAAATTTATATGTGAAAACTGTGGAAAGAACAGAGCAAGAAAAAAATCTGAAAACAATTTTCAATTACATCACTAGATTTCAGCCCAGGAACAAGATCAGTTCAAATGATTAAAACCCATGTCTGGTTTAAATAAGGATTGATTTTTCAATTAGAAAGAAAACCCAACAAGCACTAAGATCAGAAAGAAAACATTCATAGAAACAAAGTAATTTCCATTAGGAAATTTAAAAAATAGAAGGTACCCACCAGCAGCTGACCATGCAAGTCAGCAACTAAGCCAACCTGAATCTCATCATGCCATTAAATTCAACGCAAGAAATAAGATCAAACTCACACTTAGCTCACTTAGCTCTTTTCTTCTCTTAATCCAAAAGGAGAAATAAAAATAAAAAGAATAAAGAATGACACACAACGAAGTTACCAACAAAACAGCCGGCAATTCCCAAATAACACAACATATGACAAAACAACAATACAACAAAACACCCATCAGTATCTAGAAACAGCACCACAAACTCATCAAGAAAAAAAAAATTGCTTACCAGGAAAAATTTCCATCCACAAATCCCAATTTCTTCAGATCAGTGATTCCCCAAATCGCTTTCCCCCTTAAGATCAAAGCTTCAGATCTTCCGGGCCAAATTCGTGGGGCTACACATAACACATGGAAAGACCAAATCTTCAAAATCTCAGAACCCTCAAGTCATTTACTTACAAAGGTCTCACCTTTTTCTTTTCTTTTGACGTTTAGATTATTATATAGGTGGTAGTGTTCTTGATATCACCAACATGGGTGTCCCAGAAATCTGAAACACAGTATGATAGGACTCATCTGATGGATTTTCTTATTCATTTTTTGGGTTTCTTTCTATGGACTGATGAGCGGAAATGGGCATATGATCCGATGACCTTATCCGATTAGCGGACATCAGAATCTTTTGCAATAAGGAGGTCGGTGTTGTCTGAAAGGGATGTTGTTACTTCTTACTTCTTGCCTCTCGGACAGTAATCAACGGCTCTGTTGCCAGCCAGCTTCATGTTCGTTGCACGATTGGGCCTCAAGATGAAAACATTTAGATATGGACCTATTATACAGGGCCGAATGCAGGGTTTGTGCCTTTGTGGGTAATAGGAATACTACTCTCTTGGCCTAATGCAATTTCCTCTTTTTTCTCCTTTCTCCGGCGTTCAGGTTTCAGTCTGAAAAATAAAATGACTTATTAATGGGAGAAAAAAAAAAACTTTATTTTTTTTTTTCACCAAAGTGACAAGGGTGAGATTCGAATTTTGAACCCACCAGGGAAGGGGAACTGCACCTTTAAAGTAGTCTGAAGGCCACTTGACCTGAAGGATTAGGTGCAAAAAAAAATTTTTATTTTTCTTAAATAAAATTTTGAATTTGTACACTTTTTTATAAGATCTGTTCTATTTTAATTTAAAATTAATCAAAATTTAATGTAATTCCTGTATAACACAAGTTGGTTAAAAAAAAAAAAGAAGCAAAGGTTGACTGGTCTGCTAAGGGATTGTTTGGTAGAATTTAAAAGAAAACTCTGCCTGCCCATAAATACTCAACTTGATCTATTAAATCTATGCTGCCTATACATTGACTTTAGGATGAACTAAGAAGCAATAATCTCTAATTTTTTTTTCATTCCATCAATATATTGTACAATTTATCTTCTACTTTGTTATAAATGAGTTACATGGTTAGCTGAACTTTTAATAGTTTACTTTAAACTTTTTATTATTATTTTTTTAATATTGAGATTGACTCGATGAAATTCATCACCTCTTTAATTTGCTTTGAATTTGGCTTTCTATATAAAAGTTAAAGAATTGGCATTCTCAATTATAAAATTGAATGAGGAATCCCTCCTCTCCCCCCCCCCCCCCCCAAAAAAAAAAAAAAAAAACTAGAAGAGCACTTTATATACTAGTTTGGAAAATTTGAAAAAATAGTGTCCTTATTTGCCTCTTTCAATTTCACCTACCATTTTGAAGCGGGAAGACAGCAAGGGTGTGGTCCTGCCCTATTTCTCTGGTTTAGAAAAATTTCCAAACTCAAAAAAGAACTACTCGATTTCCGGATCTCTGTATTCCGGCGAGCTCCCTCCGTGTTATTCTCTGCAGCTTTGCAAGAATCTGCGCTACAGGAGAGATCCAGGATCCGAAATTTTTCCTGGGTCTTCTTCATTTTCTCGTAAGCATCGCCCTGCCTATGTATTGTTTTGATCTTCAATTATTGAAGGAATGTAGTTGTATATCATACAAATTCGAAGTGGGTTTCACGTTCCAAGCAAAAAAAATTGAATTTTGGTTGTTCTTATGAGAAGATGCTTCTTTATGGTTGTTTGTTTTAGGGTTTTATGCCATTTAATAGTGTATTGATGCTAGCCTTTTTGTGGATTGTGGTTAAGAAGTAGATAAATTTAAGTAAGAAAGTGATGGTTGATTTGAGTGGTAAATGAATATGCTAGTGAATTGATTCTGGGGTTGCATTAACCTTAGCTGTTTTGTGTTTCAAGATTTCTCTAGTGCAAAGTTCAGGTTAGTATGTAAGGTTGGGTTCTTTTATGTAGTCTCATTGGATTGGTTTACTGCAAATCTTTCTGTTTTCCATTCCTAGTCCTGCTTGGAGCCTTCTTCTAGGAGTTTCCTAGAGCTTAGTATTGATTTGTAGTTCAAATTGGTTACAGACTTATTAGAGGATGGGAACTTCAAGTTAGAGTGATTTAGGTGGCTGTGGTATGAACCCCTTGTTTGGTTCCTTTCGGCTTTCCTTTTTCCTTTTTCAGAGAGTGGCGAAAAAGGTTGGTACTTATAAGCCAAAGGTCAGTTTTCAGTGTATTTAACAGAGGACGTACAATTCAAGCTGTTTATGAGAGTTTTTTGCTAATCTATCAGACACGGTATCCAATACGGTCCAAATAGATTGCATTTTGCACGAGACTGTCGGTGGAATAGTCTTGTTTAGCTAATTTTGTATGATGTTGGATTATAGATTTTAATTGGATTTATGAGTTGCTACGATATTATTATACTTTTTGTTGAGTGATTGTGAGTCAGTTTCAAATTTAGCTGGTTAAAAGCTTTTTTTAATAATTATAGTATTTGATTGTTCAACAAATTGGCTTAATGATTGTTTGTTTTGGGGATTAATCTCATGTACTGATGGGGTTGTCTTTGGCTGATGAAAAGTGTTCAAACTGCATCATTCAAGATTACCTTCAATTGTGTTTGATGACGGATTACCTTCACTCTCAAAATCTCATGTAGTTCTTAAATACTTTGTCCAGACACAACTTCTATGTTTGGATGATTGACATATTCTAGGTTGAATGTTCATTGATATGCATATCAGCATGCCAAGTATTTACTACTTACATGAGTTGGGGAATTTTAAGAATATTTATGACATTTTTTGAGTAGGTTATGGCATACCCAGAACCTATGAATACAGAGAAGGAGCTGGCAGTGGGACGAGTAAACCCTCCTTCTTCCAGGAAGCCAAGGATTTTACTTGCTGCAAGTGGAAGTGTGGCTGCCA
Source organism: Rubroshorea leprosula (assembly GCA_020521535.1). Classification (NCBI taxonomy): domain Eukaryota; kingdom Viridiplantae; phylum Streptophyta; class Magnoliopsida; order Malvales; family Dipterocarpaceae; genus Rubroshorea; species Rubroshorea leprosula. The sequence goes on from BPVZ01000084.1 coordinate 1,155,903, forward strand.
TAAAGTTTGCAAATCTCTGCCACTGTTTTTCTGAATGGGGAGAAGTAAAAGCAGTTGCCACAAAAGCGTCTTTGCATTTCATTGATAGGGCAGCACTTCCTAAAGATGTAATTCTTTATACTGATGAGGATGAATGGTCCAGTTGGAGTAAAATAGGTGACAGTGTGCTTCACATTGATCTTCGACGATGGGCTGATGTTATGGTTATCGCTCCATTGTCTGCAAACACTCTTGGCAAGGTAATATGATTGGCTATCTTGCCTTCTGATAGAAATGAATGTCAAATGTCAATCAAATAGCTGAAAATACTAATTGCCTTGTTTGGACTTTTTATATTTAACCTTGATCTTAAGCAGTTTTTGACCTTTTAATACCTCCTGCAGATTGCTGGGGGATTGTGTGACAATCTACTAACGTGCATTGTCCGAGCATGGGACTACAGCAAGCCACTCTTTGTTGCACCCGCTATGAACACTTTTATGTGGAAGAATCCTTTCACAGAACGACATATCATGACCCTTGATGAACTAGGTGTTTCTCTTATTCCACCCGTCACAAAGAGGCTAGCTTGTGGGGATTATGGCAATGGAGCAATGGCCGAACCTTCTTTAATCTACTCAACTGTGAGACTCTTCTTCGAATCTCGTCCTCTACCAAGTGAATGAAGAGTTAAGCTAATTAGGTATGCAATATAGAAAATGCTCCTAAGATGTTTCTTATCCCATTAATTCCATGTGTATTAGATGCATTGCTGCTCTTCGCCATTCGTTGAGCTTACCTAGTTACCTTCCTGTACAAGTGTACATCTACATACATTCTCTTCTCATTTGAGTTTCTTTGATAGTTTGAACTACACCTCAACAGCAATGATCTTGAACATTTTGGAACATACATACTAGATCTTGTAGGTTGTTGTCTTGATATTGATTTTGAATTGCAGAAACTGTTTATTCTTCTTAAAATGCTTTCTTTCATAGTTGCCCTATTTGTTCTCTCTTGATATATTACCTAAAAATATATATTGAAAAAGTATGTTATACGTCGGACTTCACTTTTAATTGCAATGCATCAAATGAATTTATTAAAATATTTTTATTAAAACTATTTCTTATGTCATTTTATTAATGATAACTTAGTAATTTTAATATTCAACTACATTTTTAAAATGCAATTTGACTTGTAAAATATAAATTTATATATGTATGCATGCCTCTCTTTTTTCTTTTTTCTTTTTCTTTTTTTCTTTTTCCCTGTCTAGTACAACAAAAGTTACTTATAGGAGTTTAAATTCTTGACCTTATCTTAGCCTGTAAGTTAATTGAGTAAAAAAAAGTTAATAAAAAATAATGTACTTTCTAAGAAAATGTTATGCTTATAATATTGTTCATGTTATTATATAATTAATTTTAAAATTTTTTGTCAAATTAATTATAAAATAGCAATTACTTTATTTTCCTATGGCATTTAGCAATTATTATTATTATTATTTTATTTTGAGCAAATACAATTGAGGGTAAGGGGAATGAGAAATTTTTAACATGATAATATCATTACTCAAATTTTAGTTATTGTGCAAGTATTAAGTGTTTTTTAACAACTAATTTATGAGATCTAATGCAATCATAGTCATTGTTTTTTTTTTTTAAGATTATAAATTAAAGGTGGAGAGAACTAAACCCAATTTAATAAATTAGAGAATGCACCTATGAAAGGCGGTAAAGCCACTAGAGAGGTGCTATAATCATTGTTCTTTGACAGAAAAGGAAAAAACGAAATCTATGAGTCGAGCCGTACATAAATCATCCTTCATGGACGAGCTTACTCCATATTCATTCTAGTTCTTGGCCATGATCTCCACTTTCTCAATAAATTTCCACATTTCGAATGTATCCAGTGTTTTGCAGTTCGCCGCCTCAATTGCTAAATATTCCAACCTCATGATTATTCATTCTTTTGTTTGGGTAAATACCTCATGATTATTGATGATGACACTGAAAAACACCCTTTTTTTTTCATATTAAAACCAGATTTTGCTAATAAAAACTTTTTAGTGAAGAGAATCGCCCTACGTTTTGGAGACCTGAAGAGTCAGCACTCATCTTAACCATCAACTTCTACGTTTCTACCAACTTCCATACACATGAACACTACCTGAACAAAACCTCCCCGAGACGCGAGACGACACAAGTGGTCAGACTGGAGGCACAGAGTCTGAGTCATACAGTACACATAAACCCTTACCCACGTTAAAACAAACGAACAAAAAAAAAAAAAGAAGAATCAAACCCTATCCCTCCAACCATAGTTAGGTTAGCCTTACCCATTTCCCATTTTTCTCTTTAATATTTTAATTATTATAATGCTAAAACAAGGGGCTTTGATTTCCTTTTTCTCTCTTTCGACCTCATTTCCTCCAACTGCTTTAAATGAAAAATTAGGATATATATAGGGGGAGGGTTTGGATGGTTGGAAAGAGAAGAATTAATGGCTTTTTGAGCTTTCCACCTTTCTTTGTCCTTGTATCCTATTCAATCGAAACCCTCCAACTATTTCTATTGGAAAGAGAAAGAGAGATTTAATGGGGTTTCCAGAATCTTGATGTTTGTCAAAGATATTGGTCTAGTTGGTTTAGGATCTTGAGAAAGGTTGAGTCTTTGTGTGAAATAATATACCGTGGATTTTGGGGTTTAATAGATAGGGAAAAGTGTGTTTGAAGACATCCTAATAAAATTTCATTCAAGGTTTAATTTTGATGGTGTGATTTGGGTTTGGGTTTAGT
>BPVZ01000084.1:1163472-1175978 GCA_020521535.1 Rubroshorea leprosula
TTTTAATTTATAATTTCAAATACTTAATAAATATTTGGTTCAGGTGGTGGGAGGAAGTACTTTTTGGATTTGAAAGTTTCAACTGCACTAAATTAAAGAATACTGAGTCCTTCTTACAAATTGATCTTTTCCCATTCTAATGCAATTTTCAAAAACACAAAATTCGTGCTTATGCGAGAATTTTTACTTTTGACAAAACTCTCAAATCCACTTAAAAAAAAATATTGGTAGAGATACATTCACTCTTAAAAGAAAAACAAAAATAAATTATCTTTTTAAATCATAAATCAATATAAATCACCTATTTTTCAACGTTTTCCATTAAAAATGCTAACATAACAAATAAAATTCTAATGTTTTTCATTAAAAAATTGATGATTTGTATTGATTTATAATTTAAAAAAGTAATTTGTCCTTACCTTTTTTTTTTAGAGGTGGATGTGTCTCAATTGATATTTTTTAAAAATAGATTTGAAAATTATGCCTTTTTACTTCTCATTTTAATGAAATTTACTCATTCTCTTTATATTATCCTCACACTTCCTTCTATTTACAAAAAACCCATTATATATAGGTTCCAATTTATAACGTCACCAACATTACCAAGCAGCCAAAGCACATCTATTTCTTCCCCGTCTTCTTAACAATCTTCTTCCTTATCCAATCAAAGAAGCAAATTGAAAATCTTTACCGTATTCTTCTTCACCTTCTTTCTCCCTAAACTGAAAATCCCCCATCTTCAATTTGAAGACAAACCTAGGAGCTAGATTTGCGACGAAACTCGCGCCTAGGTTTCGAGACGAACCCCATGCTTCGGTTCGTAATGAACCCAAGAACTGAGTTCCAAGATGAACCTCGCACTTGGGTTTGCAATGAACCTCGTGCCTGAGTTCGTGACAAACCCAAAGGTAAAAGAATAAAAGAAAAAGAAAAAACAGTCAGAGGAAGGATAGAATAATAGCCTTTAAAATATTTGTATTGATAATTATGTAATTAAATGATTTTAATGTTATATATGTATATATATTTTTTTTAAACAGTGTGAAATCTTTTTTTTCTTAGGGGAATGGGGACTTGGATTTGATCCCAAGTTCTTGTAGTCCTATGCACGTCCCTTGCGAGGGGTGACCATTTAGCCACCGAGGGCGGGACGATTTTACTGTTATATTAATAAAAAAATTTAACCATGTTATTAATTTTTATCGTATGGATATTTCATGTAATTTGAATAAAAAAATATTAATTTTTTCTTAATTAATATGTCAGATTAAAACTTAAATAGAAGTATTAAAAAGAGGTAGAATTTTTAAAACTTTAAGAATTAAAAAAAAAATTAGTACAAGAATTAAAAAAATATAGATTTTTTTTAAATAGTAGATGACAAAAAAAAATATTTAACTTAAGTTTTAATTTTAATTGTCTTATTTATGTTATTTAAATGTAATAATATTTTATTTTTTAATATTAAAAAATATATATTTATCTAACATTTATGTTTTAAAATATGAATAATTAAATTTTAATAATTAATTTTAAACTAATTATAAAATTAAAGTCATACAAAAATATTAAAAAAAAGTGGAAGTGATAAAGAAATAAAAAATGTCTATTTTAATTATTTTAATATTAAAAAATCTTTCAGAAAAAAATTTATCAAACAACTTTTCATTTATATATAAGTATTTCTATAATTAAATTTTACTAAATACTATCAACTTCTCAAAAAACCCCCACACCAAACGTACTCTTATCAATTAGCAGGCGCATACCCCTTGAGGCATCATATGGTATTGATGGTACAGGAGGGTAGGAGATTAGTTAGTTATGACAGTAAAATTTTAGGAGTTTTTGCAATTCAAAAACATTAATAATAATAATAAGTGGAGCCTATGGTATTTGCTTAGACTTTTCCCAAGATAATGAGTAGGGCTCATGTTAAGTCCCACTTATATTTACTATAATTCAATGAAAATTTGGAATTTAGTGGAAAATCCATAGAGTAACCTTTTACTGCCATGATGTATAAAAACAAATCCTACCATCCTTTTTTCAAAATAAAAGGTCAAAAAGGGTAAACATTGAGAAGAAAAAAATTAAAATTAGCTGTGGTAAAAAGTAAAAATTATAAAGTAGGATACACCTCACAAACAATATGAACACTCTGTTGTTTCCTTTGTAACGAATGGAGACCAGAGCAAAATGGAGGCCTCTGAATGCAAGCGCTTGTTCTTGATGAACTTTGCAGTTCTACCAGCAGAAAACAAAGGCTTCAGATATAGAGATACGGAGAGATCAAGGCCGCCAGTCGGTTTTCTGTGCGCATATGATGCCTTCCTTTCCCTGAGAGTAAGTCATTCTCATCTCCCAATGCAAGCTTCTCAAGATTTCCTGTAGGGGATCCAATATCTCTACCTTATCACGAACAATAACCCAACCTCCAGGTCTTAGTAACCGATCCATCTCAACAACAATTGAAACAGGCTGCTTACACCTGCATATATCATGTTCATAATGTCATGATAATTGATGAGTGATGATCAAACAATGGGATAACCATGGTACGTAGGCTTAAATGCTGTGTTTTAAGAAGGAATCAGTTGTAAACCTGTTCTTAAGGCGGGAGAACAAATGATCAGCATGCAAAAGATCGTATGATCTTGGGTAAGTCCCAAAAGACTCACACCAGTCATGGTAGATGCCAATGAGTCCACGTTCAAAAATGAATGGAAGAGTGTCTGGTGCATGGACAGGCACAACATTCATGACCCAAACCTTCTGCGACAAGAGTGCTGCAGCAAACCTATATCATAAGGGGAACAGCTCAGCACTATATCTTGACATGCTTAATGCATTTGCATGTTTCAATAGGTGGAGCAAACACAAAAATACAGAGCTGTTATCCATACCCTCCATAGATGGCTTTCATGTCCATTACATTTCTCACACTTGACCAGTCAATACTGATTCCAGCAAGATACGACTGGTCGACGATAGCTTTCCAGTGATTAGTGTCAGCAATCAGTTTTTCTTTGTCATTCATCCACTCAGGATAAGTTTCAAGCCTCTTTGGCCATTCCTCTGGCCATTCTGTCCCATGTTGTTCAATTGCAGATGGAATGACATGCAAGCAGGATTTCATGTGAACATACCTGTCACCAAATATGGTTGAATTCAACAAGTAAACTATCATCAAATTACAATTAGAAAGATAGGTTAAGCTTTCAGTTTTGGGTTTTCAAATACATTTATATTATGTATGGAATCAGGGAGCACCAAAATAAGTAAAACTCATTACAAAACAGAATAACTTTGTCAAGGAAGCTCATCTTCATTTACCAGGCAGCATCTGGATTTTCATTTTCTTTGCATAGAGGTGGAATTTTCTTCCTTCTCAGCTGATATATATCATTAGACTCTGGCTTCTGATAAATTTTGACACCCACTTCACTGTCCTCATCAGTTTTATGAGCCAAAATATTCCAACAGATGGAAGCAGTCAATTTGGTCATTGCTGGAAAGCAAAAGAAAGTATCAAGTGATGCTAAGTGGCAAAAACAAGTAGCACCCACCTGTATTTAAATTATTCAAGCACAAAAGTCAAAGTTTAACAAACAGAATAGGGCAAACCTTCCTCTTCTTCAAGGTTGTCATGTTTAGTTGACAAGATAAAGTACCCACTGGGTCTCAGAATCCTATTCATCTCCAGAAGTAGTCTACCCCCTGAAATTTAGATAGAAGGGATAAAGAGAGAGATCTTTATGTTGAATGAAATGAGACTTGAACAAGAACATTATATTTTACAGAAAGGAAACAGGAGATTATGTGTTGGAGAAGAATATACCATTAGAATGCCAAGGTATGTTACACCCACTACAGTGAATGGCATCAAAAACACCACTGGGAAAAGGAAGCCTTCTACTTGCAAAGGGGCTAACAAATGTAGGGAAACCTCGCTCAACGGAGACTTGTGCTAGGTCAACAAGATCATCCTTCAAGCCTAGTGATAACGTTAATACATCTCTATCAAGAAGAGAGGCCACAAAGCTTGAATCTGTGCATCCGATTTCCAGCACTACACGTATATTCTTTCCCCATTCAATATCTGGTACCATCTACCAAACCCAATCAAATATAAAAATGCTAAACAAGAAAGTTTCAGAAAGTTCACAAATGACTAGCAGTTTTCAGTTCATGGGTGCTCCATAATTACAATAATAAATGGTAAAATAAAACTTCCATTCAAAGTCAGCAGTGTGTTCACATAACAAGGAATTTCTAAACTCAGCAAAACCATTTAAAAGATTAGAGTTTTGAAAACTCATTAAGCATATCAATTGCTAGCAGAATTTGTTTTATTTATGTGTGATAGATACATACACAATTAAAGTACTCAAAGGTCTTACACTAAATAATGTTTCATTATAGACACAAGGCACATATAATGTTTTTTACTACTTTTCAGCCTAGAAGTAAAAGAATTGGTGATGCAAGATGACATATGAGAGACACATCACAAAGATAACATTCTCCAAGTCCTGTTGCTTCCGTACATGTGAAAAATAAACAAGATACAAAAAAGCAGCAATACCTGTATAACATAAACAACAATATCAGCGGGATCTACAGGTATATGATAACGTAAATATGGTGTATCATAGTTTTTTTTTGGCCATATATACTATCTGGCATGATTGAGGAAGAAAACATGTTCCTGAAACTTATTTCCCCTTGCTGATAATTCCAAATTACTTGATTCATTTCAAGGGTTAAAAAGGAATGAAGGGTAAATACAACTTCTACTCAAATGAGGCAGATATTAATAGCTCTCACCTCTTCAATGAATTCAAGGTAGTGAACAACTCCACCGTTAAATTGAGACTGGTTTTGAGGAAAAGTAAGATATTCTCCAGACTCAACCAACCAACTGTGTCTCTTAATATATGCAGCAAGTTTTGGATGTGCCACGTTACTAGACCATACCTGCAAGGTCATCAGAGCAGAGTATGAAACAGTCTTCAACGAATCTGCTATACAACGAAATAGACAAAGACAATAGAGAAAACAGCTTCTTCAGCATATACCTTTAATTTGCTCTCTGGCCAGTGCACTGGAGACTCATATCCACCATGGGGAAGAGGAACAAGACACATTGGAGGCGTCCTTGGGCAACTCCTTTCTGTATGTCGATAACTTTGCAGCTTTGCACTTTCAATGTCAATACAAGGAATGTAATTGTGCTTGCTCTTTGTGCTACATAATTTCCAAGTATAATGTGCTTTCGGATCAAACACTGGACCTCTTCTCTTTCTTGTCTTTCCATTACTTCTTGACCCGTCATTCTCATCTTCCACCTTCTCTTCAGGCTCTTTAACCACTGATTCAACTAGATCACCATCACCTTCTGTACCCTCCTTAACTTCATCTTCACCATCCAAATTTTCTTCCCTTCCATCCACCACTTCCTGTTGTTCTTCCCCATCTTCCTCTTCCTTCTCTGAATCTTCCTCTTCAGATCCTTCTTCCGGCTTTTCCTTTTCTGTTTCCTTAGTTGATTCTATCTTGTCCTCCCTTTTCCTAGTTGAAGCATGCCTGCCAGCCTTTTTCCCAGAGTTATGCGTATGAACAGATGAAGACACAGACCCAGTAACATTCTTCTCATCTTTTTCCTTCAAACCAGATTTCACTTTCCGTTTCTTATCTCGATTGCTTGGAACATGTCTTGCCTTTTCACTTTCTTCAGACACATTCCCAGGATCCCTTACCCTTGTACTAGCAGACACAGGCTCAGCAATGTCATCAAAGCTTTCCCTACGAGTAGTGAGAGAAGATGAAGGGTTGGAGAACATAGACCAAACGAATATAAAACAAAGACCCAAAGTAGCAACTGCCGTCATCTTCAGGCAGACCCCATGAGGACGTTTTGCTTGACGAGCAAATCGAGTTAGAGCCATATCCTTCTGCCTCTCAAAACCCCCAATCAATGTTGTCCTCCTAATTTAAGCAGAGAAGCAAATCAAAGAAGGAAATCTAGACCCAGATGGGAAAATGAATAAACCCGCCAAAAACATTAATAACGAGATTTAATCATAGAGGTAAAGCAGCAGCAGAAATTCTATAGAAGGATCGCCAGAAGAAAATAAGTAAAATTTCTTCACAGGAGATAGATCTGCAGTGACTTTAATTGAAACTTGAAGAAGACATAATTTAAATCAAACCAAAAGAGGATCTCTTGAAGATTGGCTTTAGGAAAGAAGATTGGGAGAGAAACTTTGGGGTGTACCCAGATTCGAAAATCAGCTAAAGATGAGTTCTTTTCCCTTTTCGAGCTCCATTGTTCAAAGTAGAGACGAAAACTTCAACTGGGTTTGTTGAGTACTGAGACAGTGTCACCCAGACGGCCAGACCCAATTCATAAATATTAATATTCTATTTAAGAGAAAAAAGGCGTGTGAAGAACAAGGAGTACGGGAAGTGCGGAAGTGGGGAAGTGGGGACGTGGGGTTTTACAGTTGCTTGCAATGGAGAAAATTTCGATGTTGAATAATTTGAGGAAGAAGTACAAGAACGTTGAGATGATGCTGTTCGGACAAGGATTTGTCACCTCAGAATCTCAGGCATCTCGGATGCAGAGATTTCAGGTAGAAGGCGCTTTTCAATGCCTCCAGGGATGGCAACTCGGTAGTATAATTTTTAGATCGATCGGCGCATAAAGCGCAGTGACCTGTGGGCCTGGAATTAATTGGGCCCGATTCTTACTTGGCCTGCATTCGGCCCCATTCTTTTGTTATTATTATTATTTTTTATCTTTTATAAAAATAAAAAGTCAAAATCAAAACGTTTTATTGTTAGAAATATTAACTTTCAATTTTAATTATGACTTAAGTGAAAATTACCTTATATCTCATTTATTATATAATTTTAATTAAATATTTTAACATTAAAAATATAAAAAACATCTTAATTTTTTACATCCTCATTAATATATTGCTATTGGCACAATAGTGAATTCCTGAAAGCTTGGAGAGAGGTTGGCTGTTCTTTCCATCTTTGTTTGTCTCTCGAGAAAATGCCTCCATATTTCCCAAAAGAAAAGGAGAGATTTGTATTTCTATGAAAATTCAATAAGTATTATATACGTAGAGATTTATTTGCAAACATATATTACACATTATATTTATATAAAATTTTAATTAATTATTTTTTTTAATTATTAAAATTTATTTATAATTATTAAAATAATTGTTATTTTTTATTTAAAAATTATAATAAATCTCAATTATTAAAAATAAAAAATAAAAAATTTATATAAATATAATATATTATAAGATATGTATAAATACATCCCTTCTCGTTATATACTGCTTTATATAATATAGAATCAAAAATAAAATGTTGTCATATCGTACATTGATCATTTTTGGCATTTTTATGTTCCAGAGACAGACATGGAATTTATTATCGTGTTAACTTCCTTGGCCTTGTTTTTTGTCAACGGAGATCAATCTCAAATATTTCTTTTTCCCAGTTAATTAAATAAGATGAAAGACATAACTTCCTATTGTCCTTTTGAGGGTATGATAATATACCATCAAAAACAGCATTATCTTGAAAAAGTTTTGTCCTAAAATTTGATTTCGAGAAATATTATTACTCATAAAATAATAGCATTCTCTTCGAGATTCAAGATCTTTGTTATGGATTGCTTATAAAAGGGGGAATTACATGCTGACTTATTTTACAAACAAACATCATTAACATAGTCAAATAATGTCTGGTTTGAGTCATATTCCATGAAGCTCACACCAAACAGGAAGCATCAATTCTCTATAAAATTGTAGTTTAGCATGCGCTCCAGCCCTGTCTAAAATTCATGTATTGTGGGGTGTGGCTAGTAGCTACTGCCAAGTGACTTAGATGAGGTCTGGTAGCCTGGAATGAGTGGGAATGGAAAGAGTTTGATTCCATTCCTTGGTGTGGCAGAGCAAAATGAACAGAGAATGGACATTCCCGTGTGAATGTCGATTCTCACTTCCCTAGGAATTACCATTCCCTGCTTAAGAGCAAAGAATGAAAATTCCATTCCCACATGGAATTGATTCCAGCCTCGATTCCATTCCCAACTCAATGATTACCTGTACCAAACCTGACCTTAGTTCTTAGCATCTAATATTCTGACTCTATCTATATGTTTTGATTATAGTGTGGCAAAAAAAAAAAGAAATTATGCGAAATTTCACCCATCTTTTGAGGAGTCTCTCCCAGAAACTCGATGTGTCAAGGAAGATGAGCCTGTGATTGAAGTACTGCTAGAATCTAGGATTGCAGGTCTGGGACCGGGGGTTGCCGGGTGATGAGGAACTGAGGAATGTTGAGCAAGACCTCCGGCAGGCATTGGTGACAGAGAGTTTGGGGTGGAGATGGAGGAGGAACCACCGGAAGAAGGCTGTGTGGAATTCAAACTAGGAAGCTTTTCCTGAGAGGCATGCATGTTGACCTTTATCCTGCATTGCCAAGAATTGCCAAGGAATTACTTTCGGTTTTATGAAAAAGTGTATCATTACTATTCTGATATTGACTATGCTGAATTCATTTCACAGGCAACATTGAATTGTCATAGAAAAACAAGAAATCCATTTGTATAGCAGGTTTCTCATACAACAATGGCAGCAAGTAAAAGCCAAATGAAAGCAGAGCTAAACTAATTCTTGCCTGTTGTGGATATTGACATACTCATCAGTCTCATCAAGTATCTCCTCCTGGCAAAAGGAAGTAAAGATAGTAGAAAATAAAATGCATCAGCATTGGTATAACAAATAACATTTTGTAAAACCATCAGTGCTAAAATATGTATTCGTGGACAGAAAATGGATTATTTTAGTGAAGTGGCAGGATTTGCTCCCTGGTATTAGGCCACCACCAATGGATTAGGCAAATATATATATGATGGTTTCGGAGGCAATATTATTATCATAATGAAAAAACCATGTTCGGTAGATAGTTCATCCCAAATCTCCACAAGAATATCCAGCCAGAAAATGTATGTTAAGGATTTCAAGTTTACCTTAAGAAGTTCTTCAATAACATCCTCCATGGTAATAACACCAACAACCTTCTCACTGGATGAGAACTCTGGAATGGGAGAATTTTCAATATCCAGAATGCAGAATGAACAACCTCTGTGCCGCTTCTTAAAGGCAGGAATAGTTGATGGATTCTTCATCATCTGTTGACTTCCATGACTCTTAGGAGTGGAAGTACAAGCTTCTTGTGAGTCCAATGTAAGTGCCACATTTTGGCTAGCGACACTGTGACCATCCTCCTTGGAATCTAGTAATCCACCAAGAATCACAACCATTGGTATCAAAAATAAAACAACCAAATAACATAAAACAAGGTTTAGGAATCTACCAACAATTAACTACAAAAGTTTGAAAACTCAGGAAACCACCAAAGAGAAATCTTTACAAAATCATACATGGTGCATGAAACACAAAAACTATCAGTAATTTGGAAGTTCAGATAAGTGGAACCATGACATTTTAAGTTAGATTAGAACTGACATAAAAATTGGAAAAAAAAAAAAAAAAAAACAGTTAGAGCATTCTTCTGTTCCAGGCAAACATCCTTACCTTTTTTCGACACTGTCTCTGCTTGCCCTCTAGGCTTCTTACAGCTGTCCTTGCACTGATCTGTCTTATTCAGATCCTTGTACACAACAGCTATATGGCTATGACCCTTCTGGAATTCATTTAGAATATCATATAGGGGAACGTCTTCTGATATCCTATGGAATGAAGGCAGAAAATTTATCTAATAAATTAGCTCCTTCTAAGAGAGAACACTAACTATATCCATTATGTTATTTTTCAGCCAAAAAAACATTATGTAAGTCTACCAATTGAATATTCCACCAAATTTGCATACAAAACATAACAAAAGAAAAAGGACAAATTTTACCGAGGAATTTTTCTTATGATCATTTTTCTCAAAGGAACTGCATCTCTTGGATCAACACTTAAAAGATTTTTAACCTGCAGAAAGGGAAAAAATTCTAGTCATGGTTTCCACAATGACATGTATTATGGTAGGTACAAATACCATAGTACAAATATAATTGAACATAGATGAAACTATGCTAGTTATTCTTTCTGTACAGGATCTTTTACTTAAAGAAAGCAATGAAATGATATTACCAGAATAAGTCCAATAATATTGGTTGGATTTCCATGGTAAACTGGAACTCTACTATGACCCATTGTCATTATCGAATTCAGTGTCTCCCTAAAAGGCAAAGAGAGAGAGAGAAAGACAGCTTAGGAAACATAGAAGAAATAGGCTCGAAGAGAGAGCACAAACAGAAATCCTCAAACCCACAAAGTAAGAGTTGCATCCAGATCAAGGGAAAATGCCTTCGATATAGATTGCATGGCATCTTTTGCAGTTTTTTCAGTCATTTCAAGTGCGCCAGCAATGATAGTCGTCTCATCATGTGTTAGAGTCCCACCTTTACCAGCCTAAAACCAAAGCATGTGCATACTGAATTTCATCCAATAATCAAGCATAGCATGGGGTTGTTTAAACCATTAAATGTAAGCCAAGGCAGATTGATGCTAATTGTCCAAATTCCAAACAGCAGAAAGTTTGAATATTTCTGCACCAACTACTTCTAAAACTTCAAAAGTTGAAAATAAATAAGTTGATTTGATTTGATACCTTATTGCCATGGAAGTCCACAAAAGTCTTTAGCTCTGCTCTACGTAAAAGAGCAGCATGTCCCTTACCCAACATCCAATCCAGAACCTAAACATTATATAGAATTTAGTAGAAACACAACAAAATAAGATCTAATTTCAGGTAGCAGAAAATTTCAATTCCCATTGAACGTCCAAAATCATCATATATAAAACAAAATTATTAATCTTGGAAAAAAACAAATTCATGAATGACTATACCTTACTAATTGGATAAGAAATTGGGAAAAAAAGCATAAGAAGTACACGGACAAATGGGGCAGCAGCAGCTCCAACTTTCAAGCCATAGCGAGTACAGATTGCTTGTGGTAATATCTGTAGTTGAACATTCAAGAGCATTAAGAAGAATGCTGCATCCCCAACAACTACAATTGGTACCCAGTTTAATACATAGTAAACAAACCTCTCCAAACATGAGTATCAGGGTCACTGATATCAGAATTGCAGCCCATGGAGGCACAAGCCTATCCAAAAATATGGGAAGAGCCTGGACACAATACGAAAAGGCTAAAGAAACAATTTACATGATTTTGAGTATAACACCCAACAAAAGAAATGGCCAGAAAAGTCACCTCCATAGCTAAAGAGTTGCCAATCAATAGAGTACATAGCAGAAGATGCTGATTCTTTACCACAGGAAATATCTTAGCTGCCATAAAACAAAGCAGAAATTTCAATTGTTAACCATACTTGCACACACATTGAATTCCAACCTACAAAATAACAAGCTCATTGACTGATCTAAACTAACTGGGTCAATTCGGATTCCAAGGAAAAACACATGTTCTAAAGAATAAGGAAACGAAAACAAAACCACCCTAAAAAAAGTTTGCAAATTTCACCTTCCCATTTCAAAGTCATCAATTTTTCAATTCATCCCAAACCCAGAGTAGTAAATGAAGAAACAAAAGGAAAAAGAAAGGAAAAAAAAAAAAAAAAAGTACCGGCATGGATACGATCTTGAGGGCGGCCGGACTTGATGAGGACTTCGAGGTCGACGAGACCCAGAGACATGAGACCCAGTGTCAAACCAGCCATCAACCCAGCAAAGGTCACTAGCCCCACTATTACGAGCACATACAGGAAGAACTCAGTCTCACAGCACTTCAAGTCCCCTGCCATCTCCACTCCCTGTCTGTTTACTGTTTCTCCCTCTTTCTTTATACAAAAATATATTCCTTGATTGTTATATCTGCTTCTTTCACAATTTCCTTGAACGAACTTATCAGATTGAGCGAAAAAAGAAAAAACAACAAAAAAGTGAGATCAGCAGCAGAAGTTTTTTCGGAAGAAGATCAGCAACAGTCGACAACTAATCAGTCGGTCTTTTTGCAGTCCGATCAATACAAACCATCAGATCATGGTCATCCTTACAAAAAGTTCAACTACTCTAATTATTACTATTTTACTTAAAGTGCATAATGTTTTCGTTAGATACTAAATTATATTAAATAAATAAAATTTAATTTATACCTAATGAGACATGTTAAAAAAAAATTTTTTTTTTGTTTTTAATTATGTATTTACTTTTGTTTATATCTTTGACTGGCTGATAGGCTGAGGAGGATTGACGAGTGAAGCAAAGCAGAACGGGTGTCGGGTAGCGACGATCACACCGACAGGTGAGCGCTGAGCACCACAAAACATAGCCTCTGCCACGTGGCACACATCACCATCCGTTTTCTTTTTGTTATTAATTATTAATCTTCCCCACGTGATAACGCCTCCCATCCCATCGCCTTTTTTTTTTTTATT
>BPVZ01000084.1:1187351-1200455 GCA_020521535.1 Rubroshorea leprosula
AAAAATACTTTAATTTACGTTTAAATTTAAATTAAGAACTCTTATTTTTACTAAAAAAGTTAGTAAATTACTTGCTAATAATTTTTATCTTATAGTTTTTTTTTTTTTTTTGGTTTCCGCCCGGTATTCAAGACTTCGCGCACCAGAATGGTGAGTGGGTCTCTCAACAAAAACTGCTGCATACACAAGGTTTTGAACTCGAGATCTTGTTTAAGCTAAAACAAATCACTTGTCACTTGATTCAATCCTCATTAGTTTTATCCTGTAGTTAAGTAAGGTATAAACCATAAAACGGCGAAACTTTTTTTTCTGTCACCTGCAATTAGCTGTTTCAATCAGGTTTAACAGTGCACCTGACTCTCACAACCCAACTAACCATGGGATTGACTTGTAAGGTGCATCTTTAATCCAAATATTCGGATTCGATTTCCCCTCCCAAAATTATAACCTTGTTCCAAGAAAAAAAAAAAAGGTTTAGCAGCAAATAATTTGTCATTTCGGGACTATTATTCGAGGCTTGCAACGAATGAGGTGCACGTGTAGCAAGTTGATAAGTTGATATTGCCAGGTATATATTCCTTTTGACGGTGGCGTGGGCCCAGACACGGTGGCGGGCCTGGCGGCAGGTGGGATGATCTAACCCGAGTGGTCTCGGGTAGAGAATATGGACCGGATAAGGTTCCCATTCTTCACCGTCGGATACGGTAGTACGAGGGTTCATTACTTTAATGTTGCAGTTTCGTTTGTTGACTGCTCTGACCATCCTCTTTTTCATCTCCAATTTAATGCTTCTGTAACCTAACACTGCAACATGGACCACGCTGCAGAGGTTAGGCGAGAACAGCCCATGACTGACGGCAACTGGGTTCAACTTCAACCTCTAAGCATATCCCCTTCCCATCCCCCTATAATTGCCCTGCTCAAAAAATGGATGAATTACAGAACTTGCTAATTTAAAAATTAGATTTTTTTTTTTTGTTAAACAACTATCTTATTGTAAATTTGATTTATTAAAATTCAAAATTTGAAAATATTAATTTTTTTAAAATAAAAAAATATAAAATAAATCTTCTTATCTATACATTTTCCCATACAATTAAAATTCCTTACCCTCTTCCCGCCATGAATATTCCGATTCTTATTCCCGCCAGGAATAACTCATCCCCATCTTCCCGAACAACCGGATTAATGAATAAATAACTAATAACCATCATAATTATTATTAGATTTAGATGCCATCCCCTCCCTTCCTGCAGTTGCAATCGCATTTCCCAGTTTTTCCAATCCCATTCCACACCTTTAGCATCCGATTCCCTTTCACCTTCTCCACCCACTGTTTCCCCCAAATGTCTATTTAAATCCACGATGCGAATTCCGAAGAATCCCGTTTCCTTCTGCCTTTCCACCTTCTCCGCCGAGTTTCCCGCCCTTTTCTCCTTCCGTGTTCTTCGCTTCTCTCTCGGTATTCCCGCCAGAATCAAAGCAATTCACACTACAGGTAACTCTCTGCTCTTTGATTTCGATACATTTTTCTGTTGTGGAATTTGGTTCCGTGCTTAACATGTTCAGTGTTCGGAAAGGAGTGTTTTGGCTGATTTTTTTATTATTATTATTATTATTATTATTATTCGGAGGTGCAGGAGGATTATAGATAGTATTGTGTTTTAGGTTGTGGTTGGAATTGGATTGGTAGGTTATGGAATTTTGACTGAGAAATTGGATTTCTAGGTCTTCCTTCTTGGAGTATATCTTGGAAATTACTTAGGCTCGGCACATAACGGAGTGCGCCGTGTGCTTTTTGGATCGTTTTTACACCAGAGGTAAGATATTGAGGTTTTTCTGGTCTAGGAAAGCTTATTCGTTTCCTTTTTAGTACCTCATTTCCATTTTTTTCTTTTCTCGATATGAAACTGCAGATGTTTCAGTTTAAGTTTCAGTTCATCTCTTGTTGATGCACAAAATAAAAATAATAATAAAAGAAAGATAAAAGTGAGAGGTACACACAAGGATTGTGTGGAAAACCCTGAGAAAAAACCACAGAGCAGATAATAATTCCACCATGTAGTGTAGGAAGCGGTTTATATAGATATGGGACATTGAATTTGTGAATATATGGCTGTAGAATTGGACGGAGACATGTTGATGTAATGTTATTGTAGTTCGACCACAAGGCCATATGACTATTAAGGCTAATCATTATTGTTCCCTTTTCTAAAATAACCAGGGGCTTACCAGATGCATGCCAGCTATCCGATGGACCAGATTCCAGAGACTGTTGTAAGCAAAAAGGGTTTGGAATTTGAGTTCATGACCACTGATAATGGAACTGCAAAACCATACATTTGGCCATCTCCTGAGGGAGGGCAGAAAATCGATATAGGAAAACATATTTTCTGCAACCGATCTTTGAATATGAGGAATATTGTTGCTGTTGGCTTTGATATGGATTACACTTTGGCACAGTACAAACCAGAGACCTTTGAGTCGCTTGCATATGACGGCACAATCAGGAAGTTGGTCTATAATTTGGGCTATCCTAAAGAGGTTTGTTTGCTTTCTGTTAATGCTGTTTCCTTGGGAAAAGAATTGAATGTTGTCATTCGGGTTTGGAGCTATAATATTGGACCAGCATACATACCCTTTTTTCAGTTTTTTTTCTTAAGCTTCACAAATTATTCATCTTAACATAATTCCAAATACATATTATTTTTAAGCACTATTCATAAAAGATTGCTGATAGGATAACCTAAATGCAGTTACTGAAGTGGACATTTGATTCCAAATACATGGTTAGAGGCCTAGTTTTGGATAAAAAGAAAGGCAACACCTTAAAGGTTGATTGAGTTCATCCTTCATCTACTACTTTTTTTTTTTTTGTATACCCCCCTCTCCACACACACACACACACATGCAGGCACACAAATCCCATGGAAGAATGATTTAATGGTCTGCATTATACAGATGGATCGGCATAAGTATGTAAAAGTCGCATACCATGGTTTCAGAGAGATGTCTAAGGAGGATAAAGTTGAGACCTATGGGAACACGCTGATACGAGATGCCTTTGATGAACCAGATTATGCCCTTATTGATACTCTCTTTTCACTAGCTGAGGCATACTTGTTTGCTCAACTTGTTGATTTTAAGGACAATAATCCTAGAAAAGTTCCAGAGAGTGTTGAGTAAGAAATTTAATAATTTTTTGTTTAAGTTTTTATTTTAACACTATTATTTATCATTTACTGTTCCATATACTTTACTGTTTATGACAATGATGACAGCTTTGTTTCTTTATTAGGTATAGAAACCTTATTTTCCTCTATTTAGTCTTTTATATTGAGTAACCTAAGGTATAAATCTTTCGTCCAGTTACGCTTGCATGTATAAAGATGTTCGAGCTGCTGTTGATTTGTGCCATCGAGATGGAACCTTAAAACAGATGGTTGCAAAGGATCCTCAAAGGTTAAAAGGAATTTGGAGAGGCTGTTAGTCTTTGATTGAATGGTAAATGTTGTAATCTAATGGCTAATTTTCATTTTTCAGGTATATTAACGAGGATACTTCAATAATGCCCATGCTGAAAATGCTAAGAGATTCAGGACGCTCTACATTCTTGGTTACAAATAGGTATGAGGGCTTGCCCCTTTTCTTCCCCACCCTTCCCTCAGGGAAAAAGAAGAAGAATAAAATAAGAAAATTAATGAAAATTTATGAGTTTATGCTTGGAAATTTAATTGGAGATTCATTGGCTCATCGTTGCATCTTTTATTTGATCTTCAACTTCAAGTCAAAATACTTGGGTAAAAAGCATTGTCTATTAGAAAATAGCAGTTAAACATTTCAGATACTTTTGTTTTTATATCATGCTAATTGTGCAATACTATCCTCCTTTGTTGATACCCTTTTCATAAACAATCACATACTGATTACACACATCTGTTGCAGTTTATGGGACTATACCAATATTGTGATGAATTTTCTCTGTGGATCCCGGACCTTATCTGATGGTAGTTCTTGCAATTTTGATTGGCTTCAGTACTTTGATATTGTCATCACGGGCAGGTCAAATATCTTTCTTTCATTCTCTTTACGTCAAAGTTTAATGACAGGGTTGTAATTTATGACCAGTTAACTTCATAATATCTGAATGTTAAACAAGCCAATTCACATGTATTTCTAAATGCTAGAACCTGTTATTCACTTTTTTCTTCACACAGCGAACAGTTATGGGCTTTGTCCTGTAATTTCTCATCTGAAGGAAACTTTTCAATGCAGTGCAAAACCTGGCTTCTTCAATGAAGAAAAATTTGCCAATCTTTTTGAGGTTGACCCTGAGTCTGGGATGCTACGAAATACTGATAATGGAACCCCTATGCCTCAGGTTGGTAGAAATCTGCGATGATCATTTTGCATTTAACTTTCCCAGCTTGCTTTTGTTTTTATGGCTTTTTGCCAGTTCTTACATCTCTTTGTTAGGTAGGAAATATTTCACCAATACTAGCCATAGAGGATTCAAATAAGAGCTGTCGAGTTTTCCAGGTATCTTTGAGTGTATTTGATGCATGGTAGACTCTACTTTCTGGGACATGCATTTAAGAACATGGCATTACCACCTGACTTATCCCTTGGCTCCTCTCTTAGGGAGGCAATGTTGGTCATCTGCACAAATTGCTTTCTATAGAGTCAAGTTCGCAGGTAATTTTGGGTATTAAATTCTAAGATTAAGACATAAGTTGCATATTTTCTAACAGTCTGTATCTTTGTAGGTTCTTTATGCTGGAGATCATATCTATGGAGATATTTTGCGAAGCAAGAAGGTTCTTGGTGTGTTTTATCTTCCCCTAGTTCTGCCGTTCACCTAAATTTTAATTGACTTGACCTATTGACGATGTGTACTGTTTAATAAAAGTTTTGTATCTTTTGGGATGTAGGTTGGAGAACAATGCTTGTTGTTCCAGAGCTTGAAAGGGAGGTTAAGCTGCTTTGGGAATTGAGGGATATGCGTAAGGCAAGTATTTCTTTTAAGTAGCTAATATTGTGACTTGAAGTGATAACAGTTGGTGAATGGCCATAAATCTCTTTTTCTTCTAGGTAATGTTTGATGCAACCCTATCCCTAGATATGATGCCGTTGTTATTGCTGGGATTGTTGCTGTAATTGACTTGTTGGTATATTTTTGGCAACAAAAATAAAAATCCCAAAAGAGCAACATAACTAAATGGGCCTTTAGTTGTCACCTATGTAGTTAATCACTGGCATTCTCATTCCTTGCAACTACTAACCTGAACGCTAGCATGCAGCAACTTCAACTGCTGAGGAATGAACGTGATCTCATTGAAGACCGAATTCATCACTTTAAGTGGCATCTGAAGTAAGTTTATATCTAGAATATCATATTCTTGATAAAATATATTTTGCTTGAACATTCTAATCAGGAAATCATGCTTTATAAACAAGATCTGGTTCCTTTATTTCAGGTTTGAAAGTCCCAATGATGTTGAGAAGCAGACTATATCTTCTACACTTCATGAATTGGAGGTAATGCCATTAGAATTTAGAACTCAATGCCAAGTACTGCAACGGTGATGGTTGGTGCATGGTTATAGGTACTAATGATAAAATCTTCAATGGTTTGATTTTATAGTGTCAACGAGATCAAGTGCGACTTGCTCATCAACTTGCCCAACGAGAATATCACCAAAAGGTATGGAAATCCAATTGTACCTTGTAATATCTCTCCCAAACAATTTACAAGCGGCACCAAGTAAAAACTCAGTATTAATGAACTAGATGAAGATCTTTTTATTCCATTTTTCTGTGTTTGCAGTTTCACAAGGTCTGGGGACAACTGATGAAAACTGGGTATCAGAATTCTCGCTTTGCTCATCAGGTAAGATCAGAACTTCATCTGTAGGTAAAATTTGGTTTTGAAGGAAAGAAAATAACAGATGTATTCAATCTTCTTGCTGCTTTGTTGCAGGCTGAGCATAAGTAAATCTTATTTGCATGTCTGTGTGATGCAGGTTGAGAGATTTGCCTGTCTTTACACCAGCCAAGTATCCAACTTAAGCTTGTACTCCCCTGACAAATACTATAGGCACAGTGAAGATTTCATGCCTCATGAATTTGATATTCTTCCTTTGGGAGACTAGTACTCAGCCTGGAAGGTTAGAGGTGTATCTCCAAGAGGACCATGACTGTAGCTGATCTGCATGACCGTAGTTAATTTCCTTTTTAGGGAGGCACAAAAAGAAAGCTGCAACGTTTTTTGCCTTCCCACAAATAGTCGTTGTCGCTACCTGTAAAGAAAAAGAAAAATACAATAATTGAAAATGTCTCATTTGTAAAAATAAGAAAGAAAAAAAAAAAGTGAAAGTGAAAATGAAAATTCAGCTCGGTTGGAAATGGTATCTCCTATTCAATTGAAATAATAAATTTAGACTTCTTTATTTTTTGGTACTTTTAATTATGAGATATATAAGAAGGATAGTCTTCTCTTATTTTCAAATCTCATTTAAATTAGGTTAAGGTATGAATTTAAAATTTTTATAATTTATAATTTTAAAATTTTAACTGTTAAATTATTTTGTCTGTGTTTTTAGACTTCATTTTGTTATACAATATGAGGAAGTATTATTTTGAAGGATTTGAAGTCCCCCTATGAAGGGTGATTTTATGTAACAAACACGGTCTCATGCTCAAACTCTAACCAGTGAGAAATATAGATCATTACCAACCTCAAAAATATATGGAACATTTATAGAGAAAGACGATGTGGCATTAAAAGTTTCGACAGGCTCTAAAGATACATTTTCAATAAAGATGACCTTTAACTAAACAGGCTACAAAAGTTTCGACAACGGCCCACTATTGGCCCAAAAAACTACCACGGCCCACCCATCAGAAACCCTCCTGTGAGCCCCTCACTCTCTCCTCTTTCCTCTGGTCGATTCCATTACCCCTAAGCTCCTGCTCTTCCTCCGCACTGTATCTCTTCCCAGAAACACAGGATCTGGTTTTCTAATCGGAGCATAGTCGCCGGCGAACTACAAAGGGATACGTTGTGAAGTTCCCCACGCCGCCAATATATCGATTATCAATCGGTACGTATCGTCAACAACAATAAAACTAATGATAGTTAGGGTTTTATCTTCTATAGTTCTTTTTGCTTTCAGTAACTTTAACTTCGAATTCTTATTTCCTTTTTTTTGGGGGGGCGGGGGGGCGGGAGAGGAAATCAATTCACAACAGTTTTGTTCCATTTACTTGTGTACTGAGATCAGACTTAATGGAGTTGTTAAATTTCAAATGTTAGCATAATTTTGATTAATGTTTACCTTTTAAATCTTTTATTTTGATTTCTTACAGATACCAGTATGTTTAATCTTGCTGCAACAATCTGCAAGCGTGTGAATGTGAAGGAACTAGTTACCAATGTTCCTGTGTATGCCAGCATTTCTGGTATCCCCTAATTCCGTTTGAATGAATTGAATTGAATACTGCTAGAATTGGTGAATTTCATGAACTTTATTTTTAACATGCATAGATGGGTCCTCGAATGGTCTAAACTTGATGGTTAGGCGATGGGCTACCAAAAAGACTGCTGGTTCCACAAAGAATGGACGAGACTCCCTACCCAAGAATCTTGGTGTGAAGAAATTTGGTGGTGAGGTGGGTTGAGTCCAAAAAAACATTTCTTTTTAAGTTTTATTCTTAATTGTGTCAACTTTTTAGTCTTTTCTGTTGTTGTGCAGAGGGTGTACCCTGGAAATATTATAGTTCGTCAGCGAGGAACTCGATTCCATCCTGGAAACTATGTTGGGATGGGGAAGGATCACACACTCTATGCCCTAAAGGAAGGAAAGGTGAAGTTTGAGAAAAACAAGCTGACTGGTCGCAAGTGGATTCATGTTGAACCTGTGGATGGGCATATCCTCCATCCTGTCTACGCGAGCACTTCCTCACCTCAGCTGGAGACACTCCAGCATTCTTAACTTAGTGAAGCTCAATTTTGTTGCTTGTTATGGGATGATACATTTAGATTATTAGAGCAAGAATGTAGGCATCTTGAAGATAGAAACTGAGTTAAACAATGTGTTCCCCCAATACTGTTTCATTTGCCTTTTCTTTAGGTGTTGTCATCTCCTTTTGCCTTTCAGGAATAAAAATCTTGTGTCAAGTTTCAATTGCATGTCATGTTTCTACTGCAATGAACTGATGATTACCAACTGTTAGGAAAACATTTCAATTTTTATTGGTTTTCTTGTTGGGTTGATTATTTAGAGTCCATGAAAGTTGCTTGACTCAAGGACTGGCATTATTGATAATTAGCTTTCCAGGAGCTGAATCTAGTTAGGTGGGTAAGTTTTCCAGTTACATTGGGAAATTGTTTTAACAGAATTTAGAGTCTGAGCCCAAAAAATAGCTCCAGGTACAACATTTGTTCCCAGCATTGTTACAGTGCCGCTGAATTGGTTGTCGTGCTTTGTGAAATCTTTAAGAACGAAGGAAATACCCCAACCGATTGGGTGAGTGCCATTGAGGGAACTTTTTGGTCCTTATCGGGTTTTAAAGAAAGAGACGAAGAAGAACACGCTCGGTTTGGAAAGCAAATTGGAGCTGCTTCAAAGGGAAGAAGAATAACATGCTCAAGAACTTCATGGAGAGATTAGACTTCTTGAAGCTTCTTTTAGGTGTTGAGCTTTTACTTGTGTTAGCTTGGTTGTATTAGTAAGTAGAATGAACTAGTTTAATTTGTTGTTTCTATTGAATAGGAGTTACATATCTTTGTTAAACATGAACTCGTGCTACCAATCTGCAATTTTGAATGTGGTATCTTTAGCTGTGGCATTTTTACGGCTTTGTAATCTTGTCTGTTCTAAAGGGATTGCTTGAAGAATTCTGGTTATCCAAAAGATTTAGCAAGCAGATATGCATCATATTGGTGATTGAGAGTTGA
This sequence comes from Rubroshorea leprosula, assembly GCA_020521535.1. NCBI lineage: Eukaryota > Viridiplantae > Streptophyta > Magnoliopsida > Malvales > Dipterocarpaceae > Rubroshorea > Rubroshorea leprosula. The sequence goes on from BPVZ01000084.1 coordinate 1,196,311, forward strand.
TTGATATCTCACATAACTCCTTAGCAAATGGGGGTGATTTTCATATGATATGTTTATATTGTGTCATTTGTTGACCTATTACCCCTTGTTTGGTTCGAGGGAAATGGAGGGGTGATTTTCCTCCCATTTTCCTCTCTTCCCCTCCCTTGTTTGGTCATTAAGTGCGTAGCTATATCTATGTTAATGGTAGAAATTATTTTGCGATCCACTTATCAAGAATCTTTCCGAGCTAATGGTAGGATTTATGATAATTGGCTCAATCAAAGGCATGTAGATGCTGGGGCAAGATAAGAAGATAGGCTAAATGGAAGCAACAAGGTCAATTCCGGCACTTGCCTAGTAAAGTTAGAGCCACGTTAATTATATCAGTTGTCATTGGTTCTATGGAGTTAACATGAGGATCTTAACCCTAGAATATCAATGAAATCACACCGACTAATCTTGTATCTTTATTCCATCGATGAAATCGGGTTAATCCATTAAAAATCTGTTTGTAGGAATTGCTTCCTTCTTAAATAACTTTGAGTGGCAATATTTGGCACATTACCATTAGAGGCATAGGTGTAATACTGTTAAAATCTTGCAGCTAGTTATGAGTAAAAGAATCGGCCGTGCAAGTCCCTCCCCTCTTCTACACGGCTTTCGTCTTTCTCCCTGATTAGATGTGCTTGTGGCCCTGATGAGAATAAATGACAATGGTTGATGCCAGTGGAACGTGAAGCTGACACCACAAATTTACAAGACATCCTTTCAGTTAATGCTCAGCTAGCCTCCCCATTTCTTGCTCATCCAATGGCTCCGGGAAAATTTCATTTGATAACCTTTTATGTGAAGATGAGTGTTCGTTTCCTCCACTACCTTGAGAGCCTATTCTCCCGGACTGCTTCAACCCACCTAAACCCTCTCTATTTGGGTGGCCTGGAACAGTGGCACTCTCTGATGAGCTCTGCCGCCAACTACCAAATAAAGCAGCACTCCAAGATCTCCTAGATGACGTTGTTCTCAACCTAGCAGAGCTGAAACTCTCGTCCCGGACAACTTTCAATGGATTTTCCAAGGCCTTAAGAACATATTTCATTGGGGGTCGTTTTGAAGGCTTGGGGTTGAGACATGACCTGGCCACAATTGCCATTGCCCATACCTCTTCCAGTAGATCTTCATCCACAATTAAAGAAGGGTCCACGATCTTGGTCACTAGTTCTTTATCATAGATACTGATGCAAGCCAATGTCTGCTCCAACCACTCTCTTGTAGAGGCATCATCCGTTCTACTGATGCCAAGCTTGCCTGTTATAAGCTCGAGTAAAACCTTTCCAAAGCAGTACACATCATAAGCACAGTTCGCCGATGATTGGCCTGTCCATTTCCAAACATATCAGGATTATTCTTCTCTTTCCAAACTAAAACAACCTAGAAAAAGAACCCCAAGCATGCAATAGAACTTTTCCAGCAGATTCATTTAGACTAAGTTCAATTAGATAAAAGTAATGAAAGTGATTTTATGTACCTGAAGGGCCTGGCTCAGAGGTCCTGCATATTACAACAAGGAAAATTGATTATAACTCCAAAAAAAATCAACAAACATATTAAGAAAATGGAACTTAAAATCAGCAGTCTTCCAATCAGTAGAAGGTGCAGTTGCTGGAGATACCATATATTAATATTGATTTAGATATCATGAGGCTAGATATCCAACATCATATAACAAATAATCCGTGTGGAGAAACTGTGCATGTCATTGTCCTAATGAACTTTTAGAGGAATCTTTCTTCTGTATTATTTACTTAAGACTTATAATCTGTTATTTTGCATTGTTATGGGCATCAAGACATAACTTGCATAATTACGACTATATCATGGTTGCTGGAAAATGCATAACTTGAAACTGACTAGAAAATAATTAATTTGCATGGTACTTACTGTGGCTTCCACAGGAACCTCGTGAGAACATTTTGATAGGAATCCCCTTCCTGGACACAAACTTCACTGAGGCTTCCAAGTCTCACTTCAAATTTATTGTCGAGAAGGATACTGCTTGCTTGAACATCTCTTCAGCCACCAAAAACATAATTACAAGTAAGATCTATGCTATCGAGTGAAAGTTTTTAAAAAGATATTGGAAAGTTAGAAACACCACGTGCAAGAAAGTAAAGTTCTAATAAAGCAAGGCTAAATTAGTGGTTAAAATTCTGAAGGAAAGAACAATTGTTACTTGTACATGGATCATGTTATTTTGTGCTAGAATTTAGACATCACTAGTTATTAGCTTGAATTTCTAAATATAATCTTATTAATTTGAATAAGAAAATACAACTGCATTGCACAAACTGCCTAAGAAGTGAGATTGCAACTGCTGTTTGTGCCAGAACCCAACAATCCATTACCCATAGCAAAGCACAGCACAATATCTAGATATCATGATCTTGGCATAAGAAGGGATAAAAAGCAAAATGAATAAAATAACTATTACGTAAGTTATTACAAATGAAAATGTTAGAACAGTATCCAAATAGAAAGGATGCTTAGGATCAAGTCCTTTGTTCCAGAATATCTACAATATATTGAGATTTGGGTTGGAAAATGTAACAAGTCTTATTTCTGTTCTATTTTATAGAAGTTCTGCTATTTGCATGTTATTTATTTTACTGACTATGTTTAACAAATTTAGTACAGATAAAGTACCCAAAGCAAGTTGTATAATACCTGTGAACAAGTGGAGGGTTGCACTCATGATGCAAGTAAGATAGGCCTTCAGCAGCCCCCATAGCTATTTTTGACCTTGTAATCCAGTCCAAGGACTGCATGTTGTCATTCTCAGAATTGGTAGCCCTGTAAAAGGAAGTAGCCAAATCTCCATTTGGCATATATTTATAGACAAAGAACTTATCATTCTTGTGCTCCAAGCAGTATCCCAAGATTGGAACCAACCTCGCATGCAACAGCTTCCCGAACAACTCCAATTGCACTGTGTATGATTCTTTCTTTACAGAAGGCAAGCTGACCTTTTTGATAACAATGGTGCTCCCATCTTCCAAAGTGCCCCGGAAAATGTCTCCAGAGTGGCCATGTTTGATAAGGTACATCTCGCTAAAACCACCAGTAGCTTGAAGCAACTGCTGATAGGTAAATGGTTGTCCAGGGCCAGATGAAATGCTGGGCTCCTTCGCAAGCTGAGGACTATCACCTTCTGGAAAAGAACCTACATTTGGATTCCCAATTTGATTTGTAACACGCCTGTTGCATCTTCTCAGGAGCAATACCAGAAGCACAATCAGAATTGCAACGAAGCCAAGCCCACCAAGTACTCCTGCCAAGATGAATATCCACCTTTTCTTGCTCTCTGGATTCTGTTCTACCAATGGTGGCTGCGATGCCTCTGGGGCTCCAAAATTATCAAAAGACAAGCCTCTTTGAGCATAAAACAGTCTACAATTGTCCAATGGCCTCTGGCTTGGTATACCCCGAAGACAATTCCTGTCAAGGGTGGCATTTCTTCCATTGTCATCAGATACCACACCTTGAAAATAATTACCAGACAAATCAATAAACTTAAAAATCTTAAATTGAAAATTCAATGATCCATATAGGAGATTGTTGGAGAGGTTGAAGGCTGCAGCAGTGACATTGCTACGAGAAGCAAGACTGGTCAGTTCACCAGTAAGGTTGTTGCCAGATACATCAAGAAACTGCAACTTAGGCATTGACCACAATATACCAGGAAGAGCCCCATCAAGCTTATTCCCACGCAAATCCACAACTTGCAACTCAACAAGACTAGAGAACAAACCACCTGGAAATATTCCCTCTAGCTCATTATCCCCAATCAACATCTTCTGCAAACTCCTCAACCCCTTAAATTCTTGAGGCAACGACCCAGATAAAGAATTCTTGCTAAGATCAAGCTCAAACAATCTTGACAGATTACCCAACTGACTTGGAATTGAAGCTACAAGACTATTATCTGAAAGATTCAAGACTTGAAGACTGGAAAAAGAGCCTAAACTGGGAGGAATTGACCCAGATAAGAAATTTGAACCCAGCTGAAGCCTGGTGATGTTTCTGAGGGAGGCAAAACTTGAAGGTATTGAACCCGTTAGGGAATTACTAGAAAGATCAAGAATTTCTAACTCCATTAACTGCCCCAA
>BPVZ01000085.1:29852-45063 GCA_020521535.1 Rubroshorea leprosula
TTTTTTTCGAACAGGCAAGAAGATGAGAAAATTAAAAATTAAAGTTAAATATATTTTAATTTATTAGTTCTAGTTTTTTTTTTTTGAAGTTATTCACCAAAATATATGCCACGTCATTAAAAAAAAAGTCTACATTGGATTAAAAAGTATCCACGTTGGATTATTAATGGTATATAATGTCACGTTAATTTTTGAATGCCACGTAGTGTATTTTGTAACGGTACCGTGACGGCACGTTAAAATATTGGGTTTTTCACGGGTTTTGAAAAGTTGAAGGTGTGAATAGGGAGAAAAAATTTTGGAAGGTGTTGACCGTGAAAAACAATTAAGTGGAGGGTGCAAATAGTCCCTTTGGCCTATTTAATAAGCCATGTCAGTTGATGTCATCTTCCTATTAACGACATGCTTACTCAAACATTTTAAACACGGTGGAGGTTTTTTTGCTTGTGTGGATGCTGAACTAGCTCATTCTCACCCATTTTAATCCTATGTGGTGATTTTCCCCCCTTTCCATTACACGTCAACTAGGTCCCACCTAAAAAATTCCACAAAACCCTAAAAAAACCCAAATTTTATTTGTGTCTTCCCCTTTCCTTCCCTTTTCTCCTAAAATCATGGGTTAGGGTTTCTCTTTATCCTCTAAATCTGGGTTAGGTGAAGCTAATTCCCTGGCATCTTCCTTTAATTCTCAATCATTAGGACTTGAAGCTTCTTCTAGGGTGAGGGATTTTGGGTTGATTAAGCACACATACAAAAGGTGTCAGATGTTCTATGCGTGTGGATTCAGGGCATCGAGGTAGACTTCATGGAGACCATGGAGCATTGGTAGACGCTTTTATGGGTGTCCGAACTGCTTGAATGCTGTATGCATAATTTCTTTGTTATGGGTATGCAATTTTGTTTTATCTTATGATAAATACTTACACTTGGAAATATTTTTCATGTAGGATTTGAGAGGTGCATACTTTGTTTGGCATGACTTTGAATTGACAATTGAGAGACCTACTGAGATTTTAAAATTGTTGATTAATGAGAAAAAGTGTATGAGTAATGAAATTGCAGCTTTGAAAAGGCAATTGAAACAAAGAAATGTGGGTGGAACTGTACCTATGTTAAATGAGTCACCTATATTGGTTGAGTCAAGCCATGCCACGTCAAGTGCTAACTGTGGGAATTTGGCCAAAGAAATGGAATTGAGTTGGAGGAAATTATACAAAATGTCATGTCAAGAGCTGATGATGATGTGAAGAGAAGGTTGGATGCCTCTGTTTCATCCTCGGTCCATTCTGAAATTAAGAAATTAATCTGTGCTTGTATACTAGCTTTGGGGTTTGGGTTTGTATTGGTTATGTTCATTTGGTTCTTATTTTGAGGTCCTTGTTGTAAGGTATAGGGGAGCCATATTTTGTTTGTTTGTTGGGGGCATGGCATATTCTGCCTATTTTGTAAGAACATTTTAGCCATGTCTTTTTTGGTAGTAACCAAATGTAATTGACTTTTTGTAATGGACAATAGCTAAATCATAATCATGATGTTACCTTGAAACATGCCACTATATAAGCAAATTTGATTGAATATAATGCCATTGAAATAAAGCAAGACAAGACATAATAAAGCAAGGCATTATAACCACATGTACATCCCCAAAACAAGGCATAATAACCAATTATCAAATGTGATTACAAACCACCAACATAATACAAAAGTTCAAAGTACATCCCCAAAACAAGAAAATACAAAATGACATTGAGTCATGCTTTCTCTTTTCCCTTTACAGACGATTGCTTTGACTTCTTTCTTGAGTCATTTTTGCCTTCATTGATGATTACTCCTCCAACCTACATAATATACTAGTCATCAAACACTTGAAATTTACTTTGTGAAATAAATATTCAAGCTCAATAATTCTAGAAAAGAACTTACACAATCAATCTTTCTTTTGGCCCTTGTTTCCCTTTTAAGTGGTTCTTTGCCTTTAGCATCATTCACCCTTTTTTTTGGTGATTTTTTCAATTTGTTCTTGCACCTTTTTCCCTTTTCTTTTTCCTGTAGTAACCTTGGGTTTTTGGCTGGCCTTTTTCTTTTGATGCCTTCTATCAACTTGAAATTGCAGCATTAAAATTTAAAAGGACAAAAATTTACATGAGGTAATGTAATTAACATAAGCCTACATTGCTTTGACCGGTCCCTATTAACTCTTTTTTTATGGGACATCCAACTTTATTGTGTCCCTGTTGACCGCACAAGCTACAATTGATCACCAACCCATGCTTGGACAATCTATTGAATTTCTCCACCTTAACTTTCTTAGGCTCATGCTTATCTTTTCTTCTATTCCTCCTTGGTCGCCCTGGTAGTGTTCTCAACACTGGTGGTAAACAACCTCTTTTTGGTCTTCTCTTCAAGACCTCATTGCCTTTAAGGTACTTTAATGCAATCCCATAAGCTTGCAGGTACTTTTCCTTCTTATAGTTCTCATGAACAAAATCTTCATAATTCCAATTCATGTACCTAATAGATGACAAGACATGAGGGCAAAGGATTCTAGTTAAATTCTATTCTCTACATGAATAATTTTTTGCTATGAAATCAATGGCACATGTCAGATCAGAAGTAGTATCACACACAGCAAATGAAGGGTCCCCATTCCACTTGACATAGCATTGCATTGACCTCACAGTATTTTCGTTTATCTTTTTCATGACTCTAGGTGCAATATCATTCGACCATGTCTCTACAAACAATCTTTTTTCCTTGTATCTCTCCATTAACTGGTCAACTAAACTTCTAATCATAGAAATGATTGCCTTATACCTAACAGCCAAAATCCATGAATTGAATGTTTCACACATGTTGTTATCAACAACATCACACTTACAGTCTTCATCAAAGAATGCCTTGTACCAAAACCTTCCTAGCAAATCCATCATCTTAGCATAAGCTTCCTTAGACACTCCTCTCAACTCTTCCATTTTCTCCAGAAATTCAATTTGGTATAATGCCCTTGCAGCTATCCAAAAGGCATCATCCCCTCTATGCCTCTTTGTAAGATTGCAATATAAGTGTCTCACACAATATCTATGATTTAGAAGTGGCAAAACCTCTGCCTTTGCACAAATAATTCCCTACAAGATTAATTTAATAAATCAAGTTATTTAACAACATAACAAGTAAAATTTCAAGAATATACAAAATAATGAAAATATGTACTGGACACTTGTCAGATATCATTATACAACCATGCCCACTTCCAAGCTCCAAATTAGATGCAATCCTCTGCATAAACCATGTCCATGAATCATTGTTCTTAGGTTCGACTACAGCACATGCAATTGAGTACATCTAGTTATTTCCATCACGACCAACAGTAGATAGTAGTACATCCTTATAAATTCCCTTAAGAAAACAACCATCCACTCCAAAGATTCCTCTACAACCATTCTTCCATCCATCTTTGATAACTTTCAAACAGACATACGTTTTCATGAACATTCTCTCACTAGCATCATTTTCTTCAATTTTAATGAAAATTGAGTTTCCAAGATTGACCTCCTTCAAATGCCCACCCAATGCATGAATAATGGCATACTCATCCTTAAAACTCCCCTCCATCTCCTTCAATACCATTTTCTTGGCTCTAACACATTTCTTATAATTTATATTAACCCTCAACTTGTTGTAGGCAAATATCATCATATCTTTGCATTTCAAGAAAGGTGTAGCATAAATTCTTGATTTAAAGTACTCAGCAACCATCACAGTTGTCATCATCTTGTTTTCTGAATTTCTAACACAAGTATGTTCAGAGTAGTATGTTTTTACCTAAAAACTATTATATTTATTGACAATGAACCATAATGTTGTACCTATGATTTTGATAATTACAAAACACATTTAAGTGACTAATTGATTTATTTAAGTGTGTAGTTAAATTGCCAATATACTGCAAAGTAAGCAAAATGAGATTGCATTAAAAAGAGCTCAAAGGGTAAGAATATGCAGAGAGCCGGCTTAAGAAAATTGCAACCGGCTCTGGGAAGCAAAAATGCAGAGAGCCTACTGCAGATTTTGTTGAGCCGACTCTACAGGCTAGAAATTCAACTGCTATTTTGGCGCGCGCGAAAAATGGAAGCAGAGCCGGCTCCCACTTTGTACCCGGCTGTGAAGGTGCATTTAATGCACAATGGTCGAGTTATTTGAAGATTATTTAATGTGTTTAAAGTTGGAATCCCAAAGCCAGCTCTAGGCTTTGCAGCCGGCTATGGAAGAAAACAGAATGTGCAAGAATCCCACAAAGCCGGCTGCAGAGATGGTGAGCGAGCTGTACAGAGCCGGCTCTCCTGACAATCTTGCAACTCGAGCTTTGCGTCCTGTAGGGTGTTTAATGACCCCCAATGGCTAGAAACGGCTATTTTCGAGCAAGGGGCTATAAATATGGTTGGTAACAGACCTGAAGAAGTTTGGAAAACATTGCATTGAATATCTTTACCTACCTACTCGAGCTTTAACTTGAGTTTTTTATCTTTGAGTGATCATTGCTTGTAATCCTCATCTTGTTCTATTAGTGTATGTTCTTGGGGGTGTGATTATTCCTTCAAGAGTGATCTATTGAGAGTATTTATGGGGTTCACATTGTAAAGGGGTGAGGTTTGAGAGAAATACTCATCTTCTTGTAAAAGGATTGAGTGGCTCCTTTAAGCCACCATTGTCTTTCTTAGTGAAGAGTGTGGAGGAAATCCTTGGTGAGTGAAACCAAGGTAGAGGACTAGGCTCCAAATGGTTGGACCGAACCTTTATAAATTCATTATGCAAGCTCTTCTTCTCTACTCTCTTTAACTTTGGTTTTGTGGTTGAAAAAAGGAAAAATTTTTGGAACTCCAATTCACCCCCCCTCTTGGAGTACATTGAGTCAACACATAAATCTCCCAACAGCCCAAACCAAATTTGCAAATGAACTTTTGTCTCTTAGGCTCATTCCTTGTATGAAGTAAAGGACAACCTTTCCTCACAGAATACTTTCTCAATACTTCCTTGAACTGTGTTGCATCCTAAAATCTCATACCAACTTCAAAGAATGGTACATCCCAAGAAGGATTAAAGTACACATTAGAAGTTCTCCTTTGTCTCGCTGCATCCGTTGAAACAAAAAACAAATTTTCTTCTTCAGACTCAGTAAATGAATCCCTCAACTTCCCAGCATCATCACTATGTTCATATTGATTGTCTTTGCCATCATTGTCACTTTTAGACATATCATTCTCAACAGGAATACCTTTAGAAGGATGTACAGGATCTTCTTTCTTCTATTTACTTGGTGTTGAATCCTTTCCCTTTTGACATTCCCTTCAATGAGGTAGTGTTTTGTACCTCTTTTCTGCAAGCTTTGCCTTCTCTTTCCTCTATCTTCTCAACTCAACAGGATTTGATGATGCAACCTTCTTACCCCTAGAGACTAGAGCAGATCTAGTGGCTGGCTTCTTTATAGAGGTAAATCTAGTGGCTGGCTGTTTTATAGGAGTAGATCTAGGGGTTGGCTTCTTTGCAACATGCTTGTACTTGACCCCTTGTGGTGTTTGAAGCCCACTGGGAACTTCTAATCCTTCTGTTGGTCTCCTAATAGACCTTGCACGTTTCTTCACATCAATTAACACTTCATCATCTCTATCACTATTGCAAAAAGGGTATACTTCATCATCTGTTGAGCTCCAATCATCAACATAACCATCAATTGACCCAAACTCCAATTCTCCACAATTACCTATATTACCCTCACTACATTCACCTTTCTCAACTGTATTCCCAGTATTACTATTACTACCAATAGGATACTCTTGGGTTATGTTACCCAAGTCACCTTCATCTGCTCCCCCACTAACCTCATTATCAATACCCTCACCTACCTTTTCTTCATGTCTACCTTCCTCCTCAACTACATTGTTATCAACCCAACATAATTGTGAAAAAGAAAGTTAGGCAAAATTGACCTCATGATCAACATATATATCAACACAACCATCAGCACGCACTATGCACAAAATGTCCCTAATACCGTCATCACCAGCCAAACACTTCAATGTGATAACACTTCAATTGTTGTGTAATACACATTCTTAATCATAACATCTTCATAACCAAAACTAACAATTGTATCCATGATCACACCAACATTTAACCTGTCATAGTCAAAAGGTAATGATGTACATTGAGTAGCTTTATACTCAATTGGTGGTCCTGGAACAGATATCCCACCATGGAAACAACACAACACTCCCTAGAATTCATCTGCCATATTGTTTAATAAAAAATGGCAAAAAAAGCATTATCTTTTTTAGTGGCCCACAAATTAACATCAACATTATGATACTACTAATCCCAAACCCACAATCAAGCCTACAAAATGTAAGCACTTTATAAAACCCCTAACCCACCACAACTTTCTATATAGAAAAAAGACACCGAAAGGCTAAAAGCAATACTTACTATCCCTTTGTCCTAATCAATGAAGACCTTTATCCTACTAACTCAATTTCTTGTTTCGATTTCAGTCTTGAGATTCAACAAGCAATATCATATCCTTTCCAACTATTGTTCAAGAGATTCTCCAAGTACTGCTGCAGAGAGACTTGAGATGGAAGAATCATGGGATTGGTTTTGGTTTACAGGGTTTATAGGTTTACAAGCTTACAGGGCTTTTCATCTCCATTTTTAATCTTTAATCAAATAGATAAAATATGTTAGGTTTTTGTCGAAAATGAATTTTTATGAAATTTTGCAGGTGAGGCCTAGTTGATGTGTAATGGAAAACGGGGAAAAATCACCACGTAGGATTAAAATGGGTGAGAATGGGCCAATTCAGCATCCACACAAGCAAAAAAATCTCCACAATGTTTAAAATGTTTTGAGTAAGCACACCGTTAATGGGAAGATGACATCAGCTGATGTGGGTCGTCAAATAATGGATTATTTGTCCAACTCAAAAACTTTATGAGTAGATTTGTCTCCGTTTTTTATTCCGGGTAGATCCGTCCCTGCCACTATACTTTGAAAGTGGATTTGAGTATTTTGCCTTGAATGAAACCCAAGAATTATTAAAAGTGTTCAAGGGGTGATGAGTAAGGTACTACCAGAAGGGAGGCTACCAATGTTGAATATTCAATATGCCTTTGATTTATTCTACCAGCAAATCTAGCTAATCTGTCTACCTATAGTTTGAATTGTACACAAAAATGACATGCTTCTTTTCCTTGTTCTTTCCTTGTTCTATAGTAACCAATTGACTTTATTATTTAAGGGGAACTGAATTTCTTGGTTCAAGGTTGTGATTTGTGATGACGCCTGTGATGTTGCCGTTGAGCTGAAGCAGAACCATTTTTACGCCACTCGTATTGTGTCCTCGGTCAAAGATGAATGGGCCTACTTCATTCACACAGGTATGAAAATCTTCAAGAGGCATCAAAATTCAAATGAAAATGATATACTAGTGGCTTCCTCCTTAGTTTAACTTAAGTAGATTTATTTATTTTTTAGTTTAATAAAACAAAAATATGATAAATGATTAATAAAGTTTTATATTTATTTTAATTAATTATTATTTAAATAAAATTTTTATTTAATATATGTTATAATTATTTTTAAAAATAAAAATAAAATAAAAATAAGTATATTAAATGATATTTCAAAAAATAAAAGTAGACAACTAGATTTGAGTACTTTAAATTAGAAATGGTAATATTATATAGTTCACTACTAAAATTCTTACTTTTAGCAACAAGTTATTAGCAACATGAGTGTCCTTGTCGGTAATATAGATTTTCATCGACAAAGACTATGTTGCTAAAAGCTATTCCCACCTAAAAGTAAGTTTCACTTTCAACAATAAGGAACATGTTCCTGTAATTTCCCCATCACTGTATAGTATACATTTCCACCTAAAAATGAGCCTCACTTTCAATAACATGAGGTATGTTGCTAAAAATGAATTTCAACAACAAGGGACATGTTGCTGTAATTTTCCATCCACTTGAAACATTAGCAATATATACCATGTTGCTGATGTTGTACATCACCAACAAAATCTCCATTGGTGTTATTCCTTTATTTTTAACAACAAAAAATCAACAACAAGGAATATGTTGGTGATATAACCACTTTGACCAGCCAACATCGATGCCCATTATATATACACTTTTCACATCTTCTACTTTTGTGCTATTTGTTCCTTATTCTCTCAATTTAATTTGTTTCTTTCATCCCTCGCATAATTGTGTTTATGTTTGTATTTAAAATTAATTAATTTTATAAATTTGAAGTTTTGGACGAAGGGCATAGTCTACTCTTCATGTCAAGAGTCAACTCTTAATGAGAGATTCAACTGTCACTTTCAATAATCAACTCTTAAGCAAAAATATTTTATATTTTTATGTGAAATATTTTTGTAAACTCAAAAATATATCCACATTATTTTGTTAGACATATTAGAGATTTAAATCATTTAAATAAAGAGTAATAATGTACTTATATATTAATTAAGGTGTTAAGTGTTAAGTAATATTTAATAAAGTATGAAAAATCAATTAAGAAATTAAATTTTAGAGATAGAAATGAATTTTTTTAAGTGTATGAATCAAATACTTGGTGAGAATGATAATTTGAAGTTTTAGTAATATGGCACACGTGAGTGATGACTTTATGTCTTTTCAAATTCAAACAAGTTTTAGCAACATGGAATATGTTGTTAATTAGGGGGGAAACCTTTTAGCAACATGGTATATTATACTAAAGGCATTAGTTATACCCCCACCCCCAACCTAGCTAAGAGCAATTCTTTCCTTCCTCCTCCCATTCTCTCCTGCGCGAATGCTCTCTACCTCTTCCATTTCTCAGCCTCCTCCATTCCTCAACCCCCTTTTTTTTTTTTCATTTTTTACAAAAAAATCCTCCATATCTCACTTAATTTTTATCAATTAATTATCTATCAAGTATCAATTGATTATTCTTTTTTATCATAAAATTCTCATACGTATATCAATAATTAAATTAATTTTCATTAACTTCTTTATTCTCTTGAGGCATTTGTTGAGATTTTATTATGTTAAATATTTTTATAAATATTAAGTGATTAGTATGTTTCAAGTTAGTTTAAAGTTAATAAAATTATAAATAAGTATATATATAAGATTTATTAATTTTGGTAGTTTGTTTGTTTTGTAGGTAAATCTCATTAAAGTAAAAAAAATTCAAGTTTAAAAATTCAACTTTGGTAAGTTCCCTGAATTGACATTAATTACCTTGAGATGCTTATTTTAAATGTATTTAGCTAAAACTTTAGATATAGATGGTAAAAATAAATATCAATGATTTAGTTATAATTTTTTTCTGTATAATTTATTCTATTATGAGTGAGATAGCATAGAATTTATTATTTAGTGATTATAATTATAAAAAGTGAATTTTTTAATTAAGTAATACATTATTGTTAAATTTTATAATAATAGAATGAAATTAATTTAATTATATATTTTTAAAATGTTAATGTAACTGAGGATTATGTATTCATAATATTGTAAATTTATATTTTTTTTCAAAGTAAAAACTTATCGACAACATACCATTTGTAGGTCAAATATTTTCAAAACGACAATTTTTAGCATCACCAACGTGGATCAACTTACTAATTGGCATGAGGTGTGCACGCTTGTACTTACAAGATTATCAACAACAAGAAATATGTTACTAAAAGTGACAAGATAATTAGCAATAAAGAACTTACTGCTGAAAGTAAGATGCTCTACTATTCACAAAAGTATTAGCAACAAAAGATATGTTGTTGAAAATGGGTTGGGCTTTACCATTATGGGATCATTAGCAACAAGAAACTTGTTGCTAAAAGTAGGATACTATGCTAAAAATGGTGTCACAATTCCAATCACTGGTTCTAGCGATTATTTTTAGCAACATAAGCCACATCGATGAAACTAAACTTTCACTAATGTAGCTTATGTTGCTAAAAAGGCTGCAAAATTCTTATGGCCGGTTTCGGTCACTTTTTTAGTAACATGAGTCAAGTCAATAAAACTCCACTTTCAACATTCAACAACAAGGAGTATGTTGCTGAAAAGGGGGCCATGAATCAGCAACTTGAAGCTTGTTGCTAATGTATTACTGACTAAAGCTTCTCCAACAAAGACATCAGCAACATGGTTTTTGTTGCTGAAGTACTTTCAGCAACATGGCACCACTTTTACTGACATGGTATCATGTTGCTGAATAGAGGAGTTTTAGTAGTGGTTATAATATCATGTAAAATTATAAACATAAAATTATAACATATTATTAAATGAATATGATGTAATATTAAGTAATTGCATGCAATATCAGAGGTGGATCTCTAAATGAAAACTCATATTATATAACGACATGTTATGTTATAAGTTTATAATATCACAAAATATTATAATTATAGTATTTTCAAATTAAAAATTAGATTCATTAAAATTGAACAGATAGAGTATAATGTTAAGTTGTATTATAAACTTATAATTATGATGTGTTATAAGATAATTAATTGTTTATTTATGAATTTAATTATGGGATTGCGGATCACTTTTTTGTTTAATTATAATACTATATGTATTTAGTCATTTAGTAATATATTGTGATTATAAATTTATAATTTTACATAGTTTTATAATTGTATTACATACTTTTCCTATTCAAATTTAGTAGTTTTAAATATGTAACTTTTTGAATTTTTAAATATAAATTTTAAATAAAAATTTAACAATTTATATAAATAATAATTGATAAAAATATGTAGTTGTTGTTAAGTATTCTTATTTGATAAAAAATCATTATTATTTATAAAATATATTAAATTTTCATGTAAATTTATATATGAAAAATCAAAAAGATAAAATAGGACTACCAAATTTGACTAGAAAGAGTATTATCTAACAATATATATATCAATTTATTTAATGATATGAGAAACAACCTTTTCATATTCTTCAATTTCTTTCACTAACCTATTATGTGATTCAAATACAAAATATCTTGTTTTCAATAAAAATAAATTATCATTAAATTAATTAAATTATTTAAATTGTTCATCATTAATAATAATAAAAATTTAGAGCACCTCCAATGCCATCATTATAAACATTGAAATAAGGGTTTTTCTTTTTTGTCCGCTTCGGCACAGCTAAAAGTATATATATTATATTTTTTTAATTAATTTTTTTTAAAATATAAATATTAACTTTAATTTAATTAATTAACTTAATTATAACTATTTATAATGATAATAATTTTAAAATAAATATTAATTTTTATAATTTTTTATATAAATTAATTATAAAAAATATATTTATTTTATATTTAAAGATATATGTTAAACAACCCTTTCAAATAAATAGGAAATGAGTAACAATAAAGACATAGAGCAGCTCCGACGCCGGTTCCGCTGGTGAGTCTCAAGTCTCAAGTCTCAAGTCTCAACCGAGACATGAGGCACAACACAATGGGCAGAGAGATGGTATAGGCTTCCCCCGTTCTTGGGGGACCTTAAGGTAGACCGACCCACCCTTTGGGGACAGTATGGTCTCTGCAATTTTTCTTTTTAAATTATTTTAGTAAATCTAATTTTTCTCAAAGAGAGTATTATTAATAAAGTGAATACAAATAAGTAATTCATAGGTAAATTCAGTGTCTTTTCTGCTCGGTTAAGGTTGAAAGGTGAAAGCATCGATCGACCACGTGTTCGTGATGTGTCCAAAAAAATCGTAAATATATGTTATAGCTGGTGGGTTCTCAATCTCACAACAACAAATTCAGTTCCATTGTTATGTGAGAGGCATCGTGAAGGTAATCAATTTCAAATTGAAACAGAGGTTTGGCCTTTTGTTTTTACTTTTCTTTGTGGTTACCTGGGCTATATGGTACATGAGAAGCTCCATTCTTCACAACTTGCTTGTTGGGATGAGGACTTACTTTTTTGCTTTTAGTCAATGGTGTCAGCTACCTTCTGGTTGTGTTAATTAAAGACTTGTAATTGTAGAGATTTTCTTTGGCATGCTTTGGTTGATGTTTGTGTTTGCAGCTCTCTAGTTGTTTATGAGTTGTTATTTCTGATGTAAAACGTTTGGATATATGGGTAGAAGTATATATATCTTTTATACTCTAAATTTATACATTTTTTAATCCATTAAATATATATATCTAAACAATCTCACAAATATTTCTAAACTTTTTTCTTAAATTCACTTTAAAAACACTTTTATCTCAAACCTAAATTAGGTCTGGACTCGTGCACAAAGAAGGCCTATTTTGTTGTCATTTAATTTGTGCAGTACTGAAGTAAATGGGGTCTTGGAGTTTGGACTCATTGATGCATGTAAAAAATTTAGGGACTAAATTCATATAAGACTCTGAAAATTTAGAATATTTTAATAATTAAGATGTTAAGAATAATAATAAAAAACAGAAGTTCTAATTTTAACCTGCATGTGCTCTAAATTTGTATCATTCTAATAATAAAGACAAATGTTAAGGGTATATTTGTATAAAAAATTGGCACAAAAAATCTAAAAATTAATATTAATTTTAGTATTGTTACTATATTGATATATTTAATTAAACCATTAATAAATTAAATGTTAATTTTTACTTTTTCAATACAAAACTATGACAAAAAGAGTATTGATTAAATTTTTAGGACATAAGTTTAAAAAATCTATAAAAATGATTTGTCTAAAGACTTCAAATTAGAGATACATTAAGTACACTATTTTACAATTAATTTACATAAAAAATACAAAATTTAATTTTTATTTTAATATTATTTTTACATGAAAAATTTTAATTGATTAATTAATTAAATAAAAATAAACATTTATATTTTTATATAAATTAATTATTAAAATATATATTTATTATTACGAGAAAGACATAATGAAGATAATTAATTTCAAGTTAAAATAGAGGTACCAATTGATTTTCGTTTCCTTTGGTGGTTGCCTGATCGATCTGATACATGAGAAACTCCACTCTTCACATCTTGCTTGTTGGGATTGGGCCTTCTTCGGTTTTTTTGGAGACAATTGGGATGAGGACTTAGTTTTTGAATTGATATTGAGAAAATCCTAGGCATCTCAAACCACATAAGATTGTATTTTTTCTTTTATTTTGTTTATATTAGAAACTTCTTCATGAGTTGATTTGGGACTACACTCAGCTTTCTAAGTGAAAGTTGAGTAAGGTTTTATTTTTGTCATTTTTTTTCCACCCTTCTATTTTCACATCTTTCCTTTGAAAAGAAAAGAAAAAAAAAAAACAGAGATATATTAAAAAAAAAAGAGACGAAAAAAAAAAAACCCTACAAATTGAAGAAACCATTTGCCCATCTTCAAAACAAAAAAAAATAAAAACAATCATAATATGATTGATTTTAATATAAAAGGAAGAAATATCATGTCATTATAAATATTGATCAAATTATGAGAAATCAATTTATCAATTGATTGATTTTAAGGATTTGATATTGATTATAATCTCATTAATAGAAAAATTTTCAATTAATTATTATTTTCTTATATTATGCATCACTCACCCTATAAATAAAGTTGCTTATATGTAAGAAAAAAATGAAGAGAAATAAATGTGCAAAGTTCATAGAGGTTTTTGTACCATAGACTAAGGGGCCTTAATGAATCATGATATCCTGTCACTATTTCAAACTAGATAATATCATGTCTTCTCTTTTATTTTGTTTATGTTATTATTATATTATCATGAGATTTCTATTATTATAAATTTTCTCACTATATTATAAACTTCTTCGCTAAGCATGGTTACGAGCTGGGCTGAAAGGTCAATGGTCCCAACTGCCTTCTGCTCTAGAAAACAACATAATCTTAAGTAAGAAGTATAAACAACATAATCTTAAGTAAGTAGTATAAAGAACATAATCTTAACTCTATCCTCTTCCTTTCTCTCCCCTCTTCTTTTATCTTTTTAAAAATGAGTTGATTTTATAACAATTTTGTAAATACTTCAATTTTTTAAAATATTTTGGTAGATAGAAGTTTTAAATTGAACAATAACAGTTGGTATAATTTTTGTAAAACTCTTGGATCAACTCTACTCTTTTCCTTTTTCTCTCCTTTTCCTTTGTCTCTTTAAAAATGATTTTGACTTTTGTGGTAATTTTGTAAATACATTAATTTGTAAAGGTATTTTTGATGGGTAAAAGTTTTAAAAGGAGCAATGGCAATTGGTGTAATTTTATAAAATTTTTGTCTATTTTATAAATACATTTTACTTAATTATTTATATCTTTTATCAATTTGTATGATTTTTTTTATTCTATTTTAGGCTATTTTAATAGTAGTTATTTTTTATTTTATATATTTTTGTAATTTTTATTTTAATTTTAAAATTAATTATATTTTAAATCAAATAAATTCAATTTGATAAAATAATTTTAGTTTTCACAAATTTTTATCATTGAGTATTAGAAAATCTCTTAAATTTATTAAAATATTTATAAGCTAGTTATTTAGTATTATACATTTTTCTATATATTTTATGTTATTATTTATTTTTAATAATAAATTTTTAATAACCCAGAAGTACGTTTGCTAATGTTAATTTGTTTTAAAAGGTAAAAAGCCTAAAGAACAGTTTGCTAATGGTGAATAAATTTTTAGTCCTCAGAATTTACTTGAGTACCTTATTCTGACTTCTTTTTTCTTTTTCTTTTTCTTTTTCTCTAATGAATTTGATCTAAATTTTCATGGGTTAGTCATGACTTATGAAAGAATGGTGAGAGAGAGCAGCAAGGCTACAAGAGAACCATAAATTTCCCGGTCTGAGTCAGTACATGTAGGGGTGGAAACAGTTTAGTTTTGATTTAACCAAAATTAATATTTGAGCTATCTTTTTTGTCACGCCCCAAAACCCAATTTCGAGACGCGACAGACGCCGTACACTCGTGAGACGGGTCCCACAAGTGCACAAGGCTCGGAACTTATCATATTACACTCTGATACCACCAAAATCTGAAGATCAAATCTTTAAAATTCTCTCTCATATCATAAAATCTCCAAATACAAGATCAGGATTTGTTTCTAAAATTCATATCAAATTACAATATGGCTAGCCTTCTAACTCGTCACTTCCCGTGGTTTCCCCGTCCTCGGTTTCACTTCCTGAA
>BPVZ01000085.1:64358-76198 GCA_020521535.1 Rubroshorea leprosula
CAAAATTCTTCCCAGTTACGTGAACCAAGCTTAAAATGTTGCCAAAATTCTTCCTAGTTACAGCAGAAAAAATGACAGCAACCCAGTCCAAAATGGTGAAGTTTTAAGCTATAAACATTGCAGAATTTTGTAACAAATGAGGAAAAATGGACAACAAGTTAGTGTCCAAAACAAATGTACAATAAAGGGGAAAATAATCAAAATTCCATAGCGGCGTGCTGTGTAGCTTTCAAGTTCTAGGGGCAAAAATCAGCATATTAGAGTCACAAAACTGTGCAGGAAAAGTGCAGAAAAATGCATGGTTCATGGCATATTTTAGGCAAAGTAAAACATGATGAAACTTGGCATAATTCATGTGCAAGAACAGGGCAAGATGATAACACAAAAACAGCAACTAACAGAGCTCACAAAATGCAAAAAAATAAGATTAAATAGTTGTACCCAAAAGTGAAATAAAACAGCCTTTAGTGATACCAAAATTCTAACCATCAACTACATGTTTCTCTAATTAACAATAAACAACCCAAACACAATTAAGAAGTCTAGAATTCGTATATAAGGGCTATTAATATACCTAAATTCCTTTTTGATGAGTTTAAATCTAGTAACTATAATAAACGAGTGGGAACGGAGATTTTTGCGACTTGAACAACTTCAACTTCGAAACTGTGTATAAGCAAGAACGAATTAGGGATTTAGTCACAAACCAATTAAGGACAATGATTGGTGCACACCCGGATCCAACATCCGGGTGTGCACCCCCCACATAAAAAAAAAAGATGGACTGGGTGATGGGCATTTTTTTTTTATATGATATGTGCACACCCGGGTGTTGGATCCGGGTGTGCACACATCATTTTCCACCAATTAAACATACCAAAGAATCAAATGAAGCAAATAATCTAGTAAGTAACAAAGATAGCAGCACTAAGTCTCAAAAATAATGAAAAGGATCAAAGCATTTGAATACACTACTGTAGATTAAGAAACCAAAGCCCTAGCCACTAAGAAACTGAAAACCTTGAAATTTGAGAAACTTACTATTTTCCCAAAAATCCTTAGCCGACCTCTACTACGTGAGTTTGGTTATTAGGTGTGCCACTTGCTTTGTTTAAAAACAAGAAAATTGGATTTTCCAGACGACCCTTCTCCTTTCCAACGGTCGACCTCCAATAGGATGACTGGAAAGAACGTATGTGAAATGAATTGCGCCCCAGACGATGTTGCAAAACAGAGGGTAGAGTTCTGCAAAATGGGTTACTAATTGCCTTGGAAACCTCCAAGGACTTCACAACCAAACAAGTGTAATAAAAACTACAAATCCTAAAATAAATGCAATATCCTAAGGCAATTAAACTAACATGAAGTAAATAACAGGGAATAACATGCCATAAAGATTAAATTCGCAGACAACAGAAAAAGTAAAATAACAGACAATGATTTCAACTACGCAACCCATAATGATTAAACTAATTACTGACAGAATTAAAATAACAATAACTAAACAACTTGATTGTTAAAACTACAAGAAATAACTACAAATTAATTGAAGTCTAGAACTGGAAACTAAAATTAAGTAAACTGAATGTCTGGATATTGTGCAGAGACAAAAGAACAAAGGTAGAAAACGTTCAACCTATTTACATGAACAAATAACATAACTAAATCCATAAAAGGAAGAAGAACTAACCGAATCAAAAGGGCGAACCTGTTTTGAAGGCTAAGTTGCTTCCAAATGCTAAAAAATTAATCTAAATTGGAATTTACAGAAGAAAATATGAACAAAGATGAACAAACCTAGGCTAAGGCTATGAACTAATCTGGAAAATCTGGAAACTATTGCTGAAATCTGGAAAATGCAGTCTAAAAGCTGAAAAACATGCTGTGGGCAGTGTATGTGTGTTGGGCAGGCCTCTGAAACTGTTCTCTTCTCTCTGTATTTATTTTCTTCAGTGCTGGGAACTTTCTCCATGATTTCCGGTACTGTTCCTCCATGATCTAGTAGTGGGATTGCATGTTTGGCAGTTGTTTGACAGTTATCCGATAATTTTTATTTAACCTTATCTCCAACAAAATCTTAAAGATAACCTTCTCCTAAAAACTCTCAACTTCCTAACTTAAATCAAACTCAAATACCAGAAGTTATCTTATCTTCTGTCACCTAAAATCCAACTTCTTTAAAAATCCGTTTGGGCCCTTAAATTATAATCCAGCCCAGCCTAAGTCCAGTCTGCTGACTTTTCTTGATAATTGGCCTTCACCTTGACACATGGCCTTCTCTCATTGGTTTATTTTAGGTGTAAACAATGCCCCCCCAACACTTGGTTTTATGGGAATAAATCCAAGTGTTTAAATTTCAAATTACCTTTCAGACTCCAAACTCCAAAGGCTACATGCAGAATCTGCTAAATCCCAAGATAATTGCAGCAAGTATTTTCAACTTTTTCACAGCTAACTTTGTTTGAGTGCATCCAGCTATCCACAGCCAGTCATGGCCGCTTGATCAAACTTGCTCTCATTCAAAATGAAATAAATGAAAGAAACCCAATTTAATTATGCACAAAAAGAAGTGTGAACCTGGCTCAGATAGCTTCTTAGGACTCCATTCCTCTTGCCTCCCAGACTGTGAGATAATAAGGCTTGAGATAAATTCCATTGATTTTTCTGGGATGAAGCTCTCCATCAAGTGACTCTAGCTAATAAGCTCCCCCTTTCAACACCTCATGAATTTGAAATGGTCCTTCCCAATTTGGGGACCACTTCCCAAATCTGTGATCCTTCTTGACAAGAGGTAAAATTGCTTTCCAAACTAAGTCACCAATTGCCAAATTTTTACCTTTCACTCTCTTGTTGTAAGACTTTGCAATTTTGAGCTTTTGAGGTTGCAATCTATCCAAAGCTGCCAAACGTGTGTCTTTAAGATCCTCAAGCTCAAGCATCATAGACTCGTCATATTCCCCAAACTGGAGATTATGTTGAATCTCTATTCTTAAAGACCTGACTGTTAACTCTATTGGCAAGACTGCATCGTGGCCATATGTCAACGCAAAAGGTGTCATCTTGGTTGAACTCCTTTATGAAGTTCTATAAGCCCACAGTGTTTTAGACAACAGTTCATGCTAGCATCTGGGGCTGTCATCCACCATTTTTTTAAGCAAATTAATCACCACCTTATTAGAAGCCTCTGCTTGCCCATTAGCTTGTGCATAATGAGGAGTAGAATTTAACAGACGAAAACCCATTTCCTTTGCAAATGCCGCCACTTGATGGTTGACAAAAACTGTGCCTTGGTCTGTTGTAATTGTTTCTGGCAAACCAAACCTGTGAATAATGTCCTCTTTGATGAACTTGATTGCATCAGATTGATTTACCTTTTTCATTGGTTTAGCCTCCACCCATTTGGTAAAATAATTCGTTGTCACTATAATAAATGAATGACCTTTTGATGAAGGGGGGTACACCTTGCCAATCAAGTCAATAGCCCAACCTCGAAATGGCCACGGTTTCACAATAGAATTAAGTTCAGAGGTTGGAACTCTTTGAAGTGGCCCATGGATCTGACAAGATTTGCAGCCTTTAGCATAAGCAATACAGTCTTTCAGGATAGATGGCCAGAAGAAACCATGTCTGCGAATTAGCCAGTGCATCTTGATCCCCGCCTGGTGTGCACCACAAATCCCATCATGGACATTAGACAACATCTAGAAACTTTCATCTGGACCCAGACAGCGTAGAAGTAGTTTATCATGGCCTCTACTATAAAGCACATCCTCAATCAAGACATAATTGAGAGCTTGCGTTTTGGCTTTTCTAGATACTTTAGTGCTCTAATTCTTAAGGTACTGAATAATTGGAAAGCGCCAGTCTGTCTAGGTAACATCAATGCTGCAAGTAGAAACTGTCATGCCACGTTGATGAATTGATGGCAGATTGCACTTTTCAACTATTACAACTTTCTGCATTACACCTTCAAGAATCTGCAAACCTGAAGCAATTTGAGCCATTTCATTAGCTTCATAGTTTTGGTCTCTAGGCACATGTCTGATGGACACATCATCAAACTCCTCTAGTAATTGCACAGTCAAGGCAAAATAAGGGGCTAAAGCAAGGCTAGTATATTTGTACTCACCAGACAACTGTTTCAAGACTAGTTGTGAGTCCCTTATAACCTCAACCATGGATATTTTAAGCTCTACCAACATCTCAAGACCAATAATCAAAACTTCATATTCTGCTTGATTATTTGTGCAATCAAAATCCAGCTGGAAAGATATCTGTGTTTTTAGTCGAGACGGGGAGATTACCATGACTCCAGCTCCAGACATGGTTTCTGTACTAGATCCATCAAAAGTAAGTTTCCAAGGAACTAAACTTATTGAAAACAAGTTAATCCCTTTTTCTTAATCTGCTTCCACTTCCAGACATGGATGATCTGCAAGAAAGTCTGCCAGTGCCTGTCCTTTGATAGCCCTCTGTGGTATACACTTCAAATTAAATTCAGATAAGGCCACAATCCATTTACCTATTCGGCCTCTTAACAAAGGGCGAGACAACATATATTTGACAATATCAATCTTAGCAACCACATAGACCTCAGAACAAATCAAATAATGTCTTAATTTTATTGTAGCAAAAAAGAGAGCAAGACACAACTTTTCGACCGAAGAATATTTCACTTCGATCTGAGTCAAACATCGACTCAAGTAATACACAGCCTGCTCTTGTTTTTTTTATCATTTTCCTGCGCTAGCAAACATCCTATGGATGCGTCTGCGGTGGATATATACAAAATTAAAGGTTTATTTTTCACATACAGTACAAGTACTGGTGGTCTGGATAAGTACCGCTTTATCATATCAAAGGCAGACTAGTGGTGTTCTTCCCACTTAAAATCCACCTCAGACTTGAGTTTCAATAAAGGAGAAAAGACTCTGGCTTTCCTAGCCAAGTTAGAAATGAAATGTCTTAAGAAATTAACTTGGCCAAGAAATCTCTACAACTCCTTATTTTGTGGTGGTTTTGCCTCAATCATAGCCCTGGCTTTGTTCTTGTCAACCTCCAGACCACGCTCATGCACCAAATACCCAAGGAAGTTATTTGCAGACACTCCAAAGGCACACTTTAGTGGGTTCATTTTCAAGCCATGTTGCCTCATCCGTTCAAAAGACTTCCTCAAATGAACCAGGTGGTCTGCTTCCCCATTTGATTTCACCACAACATCATCAATATAGATTTCCATGAATTTACCAATCATATCATGAAAAATTGCATTCATGGCTTTTTGATAGGTAGCTCTAGCATTCTTCAAACCAAATGGCATCACAACCCATTCAAAAGTTCCAATAGCACTTGGGCATCGAAAGGTTGTCTTTGGAACGTTTGCGTCTACAATAAAAATTTGGTTGTACCCACTATGGCCGTCCATGAAGGATAAGATTTTATGATGGGCTACTCCATTAACCAACAAGTCTACAATTGGCATAGGATACTCATCCTTTGGTGTAGCTAAATTCAAGTTTCGGAACTCAACACAGACTCTTAGTTTTCTATTCTTTTTCAGCACAGGCACTACATTTGACAACCATTCTGCATACCTGGATGTCCGAATGAATCCAGCTTTTACCAGCCGCTCAATTTCTTCTTTCACCTTCAAGATGACCTCTGCAAACATGCGTCTGGACGGCTGTTTATACGGTCTAAATCCTTCTGCAATTGGCAGTTTATGTTCCACCAATTTCTGATCCAGACCTAGCATTTCTGAGTAATCCCAAGAAAAACAATCTTTAAATTCATGCAAAAGTCTGACAATTTGATCTCGTGTCTACGGCTCAAGAGAATCGCTGATAAATGTTACCTTTGGCTTACTTTCAGACCCTAAATTGATCTCCTCTAGTGGGTCTTGAACTTCAGCTTTTAAATCATCCAACTTGGCTAGGGCAAGATCCAACCCCTCCAAAGTTATTTCATCACCTTGGTCTGCCTCCTCGCCTTCATGAACAATTTCAGACCTGTCTACTTGAACTGCTTTTTCAGCAAAATAGGCCGCTAATTTCTTTGTTATCTCCAACACGGCCTTTTCTCTTTCTTGTCTCAAACGTGCTTGCTTCTTTAGATTTCTTCAATTTTTAATTTCCCTTTTGGCCTATAAGGAATTATTGTTGTTGACCGAAGAAGTTCATCACAGACTTCCTCCACAACACGTTTAGACAATGACGGTCTACTGCATGCTGTTATCCCAATCGGTTTCTCATGTCTATCCATCCCAAAAAACCAAATGGCACCAATGTCTTCATAATATCTAGCCTCCACTAGGTGGGTATTGGCTGAAAAAGGCTTATCATCTGCAGACACCACCTCAGCTTTGCCACAATTTCGAAAAATCAGTTTCTGGTGAAATGTAGAAGGGACACACCAACTTGAATGAATCCAGTCACGCCCCAAAAGTGCGTTATAAGTAGCAATAGTATTCACCACGAAAAACGCAGACATCAATGTCTTATTTCCCATTGTTAATTCAACAGGCAGCACACCCCTTGAACAATTCACCCCTTCTGTAAAATCACTAATTGTAACCTCAGTATGCACTAAATCATCAAGAGACTTGCCTATGTTGTAGAGCATGCAAGTTGGAAGGACATTGACTGCAACTCCATTATCCACCAAAACACGGTTGATTGGAGTCCCATCCATGTGAGCATTGATATAAAGTGGCCTAATGTGTCTGACCATCTTTTATTTTGGTTTTTCAAACACTATTTTGTCAATCATGTCCTCCTCTTCATCATCCTGAACTGGAACAATGATTGTCTCTTCGTCTGTCTATTCTGGGAACTCACAGACGATTGGTTCCTCCTCCTTCTTGGCTTGGAAAACCAAGGGTAATGTCAACACCAGACATGACAAATTCACTGAGAATTCCCCAAAACGAATAGTGCCATCTTCTTTTGATTCAGCTCCACGATTCCCAGACTGTTCTTGTGCTTCAAAAGTTGCTTTCAAAACTTCATCTTGACTCACAATGGCAGATGCCACCTTTGGAGAGGCTGGAGATTGGTCATCCCCCTTCAGTAGAGTCTGGATTACAGTATTATTTTTCTCTTTTCTCACCCACACCACGTTCCTTTTGGTAGGTTGGCGTGGTCTGCGAGATGAACTTCCCCAAGCCTCCACCTGCTTCTGTTGCCTTTTTCGCTCTTTAACCCTCTTGCGTTGCAATCTGCGCCTCAAGGTTCTGGGATTCTGGGCTGGAAACTTTGGATAACTGACTTTTTCCCATCATCTGGACGGTGACCTAAGTGGTGGTTTGACCATTCTCGAAGATTTAGTACCAGTTGAGTGGCGTCTGGCACCTTCTAGGCTAAAGTTCTTGGTTACAATGCTCTTTCCTTGCCCCCCAAGCCTTTGCTGGTTTGACCTGATGTTCCTGCTATGTTTGGATCTTTGCACCTCAATGACCCACCTCAGGTATTCAGCAGCAAGGTTCCTTTGAGCATAAGGCAGACTACAATTTCTGGCAACACTCCTCAGGTATACAACATTCACGCCAACAGATACAACTGGAAAAGGATCTGCATCTACTCCCATGGTTTCCTTCGCTTTGTCTGGAAATTTCAAGATACCCTTATCAATCTTTTCTTGCAAGACATTATGAAAAATAAGACAATTATCAGTAGAATGCTTCCAAGAATTATGAAATTTGCAATAATCTCTAGCTCCGATTTCAGTTGCTGTTGAGATTTTATGTCCTGGCAGCAACTTAATCAAACCACTCTTTTTTAGGTGGTTGAATATATCACTAGTTTTTGACATATCAAAAGTATATTGTTTTCCAACCTCACCAACATAACCTCTCAAAGACGTCTCAGGCTGGTGAGTTGGTCTGACAAGGTTTGGACAAACAACAGGCTTGTCTGTAACCACCTCAGCCACATCAAGATCAAAATTAGGGTCACTGTAATGGGTTCCATGTGATGCAGCTTTCTTTTGAACATCTTCTTTCAGCAGATTTTCATACTGAGCCACTTTATAAGACAATTCATAGAAGTCTCGGAATTCCATCCCCTCAAATTTCTTTCGGAGCTTAATGTCCAGACCATTTTGAGCTAGCTTGAAAAATTCCTGTTCTGGTAGTGCAACTCGACATTTCAGTCTGGCTCTCCGGAACCTAGCAAGGAATGCCTCAAACGACTCTCCAGGCTTTTGGGCTAACCTCGACAAGTCTGCCATAGACACTTTCGGTTCACAACGATAAAATTAAGTATGAAACAAATCCTCCATTTGCCTCCAAGAGAAGATTGAATTTTGAGGTAGACTGAGGTACCAAGTAAGGGCTGTCCCAGTTAAAAAGCTAGGGAATAGTCTGAGTTTCAAGTTATCATCTCCAAATGCCTCTCCACACTATATTGTGAAGCATCCAATATGTTCAATAGTGGACTGACCAACCTCACCAGAAAATAAAGTGAACTCAAGCACTTTAAAACCCCTTGGAAAAGGATTTTCATGATCAATGATGTTTGGATAAGGCTTCATGTAGGCTGGACATACCAATGGTCTCAAGGCTGGTCCATAGGTTTCCTGTACCAGATCTATTAGCTGATCTCTATTGCATAATTGAGCTGGTTGATTCTGCAAACCGTGCTGTACCGACTGGGCTGGAGGAACTTGTGGCTGGAAAAAGTCCCTTAGGTAGGGTTGATGATGAAGACCCACATTACCCCTTCTACCTGGCGAAATATACCTATGCTGAGGTTGATGGCCATGGTTTTCCATAAGAGTAGTAGCCTCCATTGGTTCATGCTGTCTTTGTCCTTCACCCATGAAGAAATTCTACTGTTGAATGTTAGGATGAGGCTGATTCCCTTGCCCCCCGAGTGCTGGGATTGGGGCTTCCTGAATCTGTATGGGCATTTCAACGACTGGAGGAGGGATCTCAGGTTTGGGCTATCGCACTTGCTCAACCATTTGTTCTGAAATAGCCTGCAGTGTTTTGCGACTTTCTTCCCCAGTTTCTCGCATCACCCTAGTGCCTTCTTCAAAGACCCGTCTCAGGTCTTCCATACATTGTCTAATTATCTCTTCTTGATGTTTGGAGGATTCTGCTTGACTCTCAACAAGTCTCCGCATAGCGTGGTTTTGTTCTTTGAATGTTAAATCCAGACATTCAGTCATACCTCTAAACACATTACTTGATTCAGTAAAGTCACCCTCACGGTCTGCTTCTTTCTCCTTAAATACTGGATTCCCATAAGATCGTTCTGCCAGAGGTAACACTGGGAGAAAAGTGATGGGATCATTTTCACCCTCAGAGTGGAGTGGAGTGGACTGTCGTCTACATGCTCAGCTTGGGCTAGCTAAACCTCTTTGTCTCTGCTCTTTCTTGGTGGCATGGCTCCAAACGCCTCTAGATGTATAAATAGAGGATCTATGAACTTTAACTGATACACTTTGCTAGTTGTCCCACTGGGCGTGCCAACAAAGGATTGTTTCCCCAAAAATCCTCAGCCGACCTCTACCACATGAGTTTGGTTATTAGGCGTGCCACTTGCTTTGTTTAAAAACAAGAAAATTGGATTTTTCAGACGACCCTTCTCCTTTCCAACGGTTGACCTCCAATAGGATGACTAGAAAGAACGTCTGTGAAATGAATTGCGCCCCAAACGATGTTGCAAAACAGATGGTAGAGTTCTGCAAAATGGGTTACTAATTGCCTTGGAAACCTCCAAGGACTTCACAACCAAACAAGTGTAATAAAAGCTACAAATCCTAAAATAAATGCAATATCCTAAGGCAATTAAACTAACATGGAGTAAATAACAGGGAATAACAAGCCATAAAGATTAAATTCACAGACAACAGAAAAAGTAAAATAACAGATAATGATTTCAACTACGCAGCCAATAATGATTAAACTAATTACTAATAGAATTAAAATAACAATAACTAAACAACTTGATTGTTAAAACTACAAGAAATAACTACAAATTAATTGAAGTCTAGAACTGGAAACTAAAATTAAGTGAACTGAATGTTTGGATATTGTGCAGAGACAAAAGAACAAAGGTAGAAGACGTTCAACCTATTTACATGAACAAATAACATAACTAAATCCATAAAGGGAAGAAGAACTAACTGAATCAAAAGGGCGAACCTGTTTTGAAGGCTAAGTTGCTTCCAAATACTAAAAAATTAATCTAAATTGGAATTTGCGGAAGAAAATATGAACAAAGATGAGCAAACCTAGGCTAAGGCTATGAACTAATCTGGAAAATCTGGAAAATGCAGTCTGAAAGCTGAAAAACATGATGTGGGCAGTGTATGTGTGTTGAGCAGGCCTTTGAAACTGTTCTCTTCTCTCTGTATTTATTTTCTTCAGTGCTGGGAACTTTCTCCATGATTTTTGGTACTGTTCCTCCATGATCTGGTAGTGAGATTGCATGTCTGGCAGTTGTTTGACAGTTATCCGATAATTTTTATTTAACCTTATCTCCAATAAAATCTTAAAGATAACCTCCTCCTAAAAACTCTCAACTTCCTAACTTAAATCAAACTCAAATACCAGAAGTTATCTTATCTTCTGCCACCTAAAATCCAGCTTCTTTAAAAATCCGTTTAGACCCTTAAATTATAATCCAGCCCAGCCCAAGTCCAGCCTACTGACTTTTTTTGATAATTGGATTTCACCTTGACACGTGGCCTTCTCTCATTGGTTTATTTTAGGTGTAAACACTTACTGAAAGAATTGATTCAAAGTAGAAGCAAAGGGATTAATGTAAGCGTTGGATTCAAAATCGGAGAAACCAGGATCGATTGAACTAGCGGAGAAATTTTGAGAACTAACCAATATGAGTAGGAAAGCTTGGGAGGAGAGATTTAGATGATGAATAGTAAGATCACTCGTCAAGTAACTTGAAGTTTTATGGATGGTAGGGAAGGGAAAGATCAGTCTTGTTTGTGGCTTTTGGTTTACGACATGGTTGGGTCGGTGACTGGTAAAAAAAAATTTTTAGTGTGAATTGTCAAGGACGACCAAATATTTCACTATGTTAATTCCAAAACCTCATGATACAACCTTCATAAAGCAATACCAAGGAATGTTAACGAAAAATACAACATCCATCCCCATCCCCATCCCCAACCAGAACAGAACTCAGAAGCCCAAACATATAAATGCATCCAGCAGGTGATGAATTCATATCTTAATACATCTTAAATCATACAGATTAAAGGCTACTAACATTCTAATGTATGAAATATTCAGTATCGAAAACTAAGAACAAAATCAAGCTCCCAAAGGGCATTAATTAAACCACAAGGGATCTCAGCACATAACATGCCAAAACTAGACCTAGCTGCAACTACAAGAATAGAAAAAAGAAAAGACATAGAGATTCAAACGAACCTGAGCTCTGACTTTTCCACAGAGAGCAAAAGTGGTGAAGTGACCATTGTAAATGCCATACTCATCTAGATGTCCAATGTTAATCTGGACAGTAGCGTGATCCTTCGAGGTGATGAGTCTATATGTGGCGGTACTGAAACAAAAAGCAGATCAATGATAAGTTTTCCTGCCTAGTTAAGAAAACGGAAAGAAATGATAAGAACGATTCAATTATAAAAGAATCGAGCAGCGTACCATTTCCTGGGGATGTAGAGATCCATGTTTTGTCCCTCTTCGTTCTGCATCTTGGCTGCGGCGACGGCGGAGATATGTGCCTGGGGTTGGTCGACGGCTGTTAGTTAGGAGTTTACCAAGAGTGTAAGTGAACGGTGCAGAAGGGAGATTTAAGACAATGACATGCCCAAGAGTTATATTATTTAAAATATTAAAATATATTTTTTAT
>BPVZ01000085.1:228776-242955 GCA_020521535.1 Rubroshorea leprosula
CACATTATTAATCTTAAATTTTAGTTTCAAATTTTCATCCTCTCATCATAATTATGTATATGTGAATATAGGCACAGCTAAGATCCAAATTCACTCCATCTTTCTCTACAACTTAATAAAAAGGTCAAGAATTCAAGTTTATATAGGTTTACAAGTTACAACTCATTTAAGACAGAGACAAC
This sequence comes from Rubroshorea leprosula, assembly GCA_020521535.1. NCBI lineage: Eukaryota > Viridiplantae > Streptophyta > Magnoliopsida > Malvales > Dipterocarpaceae > Rubroshorea > Rubroshorea leprosula. The sequence continues at coordinate 228,959 of BPVZ01000085.1, forward strand.
CTAAATTTATGTAGTAAAATAAAACAAAAATCTTAAATTAAACTTCAGCTCCTGGATTATGGGTAATTCTGGAGGAGAATTTCAGACCGCTGGAAATCTCAGAAGAGTCCTGTAAGAACAGCTATCTGTGCTCTGTCTAAGCTCCCTGTTTCTTGTAAGGCGCGCTTAAAAAACTTGTTGCTTTCCATTCAACCTAATTTAGTCAAACGTGTTTAAGTAGCACAAGAAAAATAATTTTCAAATGGCCAAACAGGCAACGGCTTTGCCTTATTTAAACCCACCCTCGACTCCCTTCTTCCTCCCCTTCGCCCCCTGTTTTTTTCCTCTTCATTGCTTGCAACATCTGCTTCCATTTCCCTTTTCCTCCTTTCCTCCTCTTTTTATCTTTCGAACTACGCGTTTTTGAAACGGGTACGATATCTATTCAATTTCAATTGGGTGGCGTTTGAATTTTCTTGCATTTTCTTGTTCCTATAGCATTTCTGTTATTTGAACGCTTCTGTTTTTCTGGGTTTCATTTTTTTTTCAGCCTTTTTCTATTTTAGATTATGAAGAGTCCCGTAAATGCCGGTTCTTCATTCTGAAATTAATTTAGTTTCATGATAATGAATGCTTTTTTCGATGTCATCCATGATTTCTATGTTAAATTATCACCACTTTCTGCGTTCGACTCTCAGAAAAGTGTATCATATGAATTGTTCCCATTTTCTTAAAGCGTTAATGCCGCGTCACATTTAAACTTTTGCAGTTGCTTTAGGCTCTTTTCGATATCATTTTGATGGGGTTTTTCAGTTTTTATTATAACAGTTCTGTAAAGTCAATGACCTGAATGTTTCTGATTCCCTCTGTTGCTGTGGTTGTGGTTTGTCCACTCATGTGTTCAAAGATGCCTTATCCTAACTGCTTGGTATTGGACAAGATTTCCACCTTTTCATGGTGGTAATCTGAGTCAATAAGGGCCTCAATTCGTACTAGCCATGAAAATTATTGTTTTAGATTTAAAATAATTTTTAATAACATTTTTAGTGGTTATAAGTCATCTTTAAGCTTAACCTTAACAGCTTCTCCTCATTTATTTAAGGTGGTTCGAACTTCGAATACAATCACGCTTCTTTACTGGTTATTTTTGCCACTTGAAGAGAAGATGGAGTATGAAAACTGCTACAGATTGCTTCAGAGCCCAAAGTATGATTGCCTTCTATTCGGTAAGCTCTCCACTACTTGACACATGTGGTTATGATATGAACTGGAGCCCCGAGAAGGACTTGATACCAATTCTTGTGAATTTGCAGATCTTGATGATACCCTTTATCCTCTTAGTTCTGGGATTGCAAGAGAATGTGGAAAGAACATTAAGGGTAAGGATTTTGCATTTTGTAATTTGATGCTTCTTTTTGTTTTACTTCCAAGGTTTTTTGTGTTTCTAATTTTTGAAGTCATGTCATTGTTTTAGATTACATGGTTGAAAAGCTTGGAATAGAGAGGGACAAAATCATTGAGTTGTCAAATCTATTGTACAAGAATTATGGGACAACAATGGCTGGCCTAAGGGTATCTATGACTCCTATTTTCCCCTTTATTATCCTTTTCTTTGGTCCCATTATAAAGCAAGAGAAAAGTAATGTAATGCGATCAATGTGGTCTCTGATTTTACAGGCAATTGGTTATGACTTTGACTATGACGAGTACCATAGGTATTGCTGTCCCTTATTTCCTTTTCTTCTTTCCTTTCCACTAGAAAGAAAAATTGCGTTTCTGACTACATTTTACTTTCTTATGTTGTAGTTTTGTTCATGGAAGACTACCTTATGAGAACCTAAAGCCGGATCCTGTTTTGAAGAGCTTGTTGCTGAGCTTGCCTCTTCAAAAAGTTGTAAGTGCTGGATTGCTCCCTAGATATAGCCTGGTTAGTGAACATTTATGTTGGATTGTATTCTAACAGTTCTTAATCTTTTCCTTTGAAACAGATCTTCACAAATGCAGACAGGGTCCATGCAGCTAAAGTTCTTAGCAGGCTGGGGTTAGAGGATTGTTTTGAAGGAATCATCTGCTTTGAGACTTTGAATCCTACTCACAAGACCGCTGCTTCTGACGATGAAGATGACATCGAGTTTATTGGATCAACTACAGCTGCTAATTCAAATGATGTTCCTGGTGGCTCCAAAATCTTTGACATCGTTCATCATTTTGCTCAACCAAACTCTGCTGTGGCATTACCAAAGACACCTATTGTTTGCAAACCATCAGAAGCTGCCATAGAACGTGCTCTCAAGATAGCCAACATCAACCCACAGAGAACAGTACGATGATCTTTATGTTTAATCGCATACATATATCTATGTAATTTAATTTCATTTTAATCAGCTAATGTTACACATCCTTGGAATTTCTCTCTTTCAGTTGTTCTTCGAGGATAGTGTTCGTAACATCCAGGCTGGAAAACGCTTGGGCCTTCACACTGTCCTGGTAAGTCCTTGGACTTGCATTTGCCATATGGGAACTCTAATCTAATTCCTCAATCCACATAAATTCTCTCAATAATTAAACATAAATATTTTCTTACTAATCTGGTTCTTGGTACAAAATTTTCAGGTTGGTACTTCTCAAAGAGTGAAAGGTGCAGATTATGCATTAGAAAGCATCCACAACATCAAGGAAGCCTTGCCGGAGCTCTGGGAGGCTGATAGGAAGTCAGAAGTGGGCTACTCTGGCCAGCAGGTTGTGGTGGAGGCATCTGTGACAGCTTAGATTATATATGTACTAGTAGTGCCAATGCAAGAAAATCAGTCATGTCCTGAGGGATCATATTGTCCCCATTCCTAATCATTGTTCCTCCCATGTACATATCCTTTCTTCCTTCGGGGCATAATTATATGAATATAAAAATCGAAAATTCAGCCTGTTTTGGCTACCAAAAAAAAAAAAAACACGTTGACACCTTCCTCCTACTTGGATGCATCTTAATTAGTGATGTCACAATCCATCTGCAACCTGCAATTATGTCAAATGAAACCGAATTGTTGTTTGTGTAATGCAGACGTTAGCTTCACATAACATATTTCAAAGTCGGTGGGTGGATTTGAAGCATAAGAATTCTAAGGAACATGGTATGCTTGATAGCAATGTTTATTTATATTTTAGAGGGTACGGTAGATGAGTTATAGGCATACCATACCAAGAAGATAGAGTAAATTATGTATAAAGGTTTAGGTGAAGCTTTGCCTCGGCTTGGAAATAGAGGCCCTACCATCTGTATCATTGATGGCATGTAGGTCCCCTTTATTGGTTTTGTGAGAACTGGAAGGAGTGAGCGGTCCTATCTCTTTAGTGCTGCTGCAGTGGCAAAATGCCTATGAATGATGTGTGTTTGGCTACGTGTACGACTGGTGTTCATCAATTACATTGCTTGAATGGCAAAAGTAAAATTTAATGAATCATCTCACAAGAAAAACATTAATATACATCTTAAATTTTATGTTAAGATGAAAGTATAAATGTGATTAGTATAAAATTATTATATTAACTATTATTAATAATTTAAAGTTAAACCACTAAGCACCTTTTTATTTCGGCTTAAAAAGTTGTTTGGTGATTTGTCTTTTTTATTTTTGGTATTTTAGTAGAAAGTTAGAAACTGATTTCCTTCTTGACATTTCATCAATGGGCCTTGGCTGCCTCACAAAGCCCGAAAACTTTCCAATCATGGGATGCAATGATGCACTAAGCTGACCCAATTATCTTGATAGGTATGGGCTGACCCACACCAAAACAGGATAACAAAATCGAAAAAATATTAAAAAATCTCCTTACGGATTAACGGCTCAGACACACAACGGCCGATTACTTAATCCGTTTCCTTCTCCTGATTTTGCTACAGTCATCGGCCGTCGGATGAAATCCGGTCAAACCAAACCCCCTGTTCGATTGCTTCTCTGACACGTGTCTCACCGGTCTTGTCCACTGCCCCTACATCAATCAACGTCACAAATCCGGTTGCGTGGCATTATCAATACTCCTACTTACAAACCTTCCAGAATCTTCCACCCGCTCTCCTAGCTCTTCTTGTCACTCAGTTCCGTTGCCATCTTCCGCGACCACAAACGTCTAGGGTTTTTGAAGAGCAGGACTCGTGTCTACATTAATGGCGGATTTGCCTCGGAGTACAATACTCGTCACTGGTGCTGGTGGCAGAACAGGTTTTCTCTAGCTTCCTCATTCAATTTGTCATGTTCTTTAGTTGACATGAAATTATCAAAAATTTCGATTCCTCCTGTGAAATGGATTTTGTTGTTTTATTTTTTAGGTCAGATTGCATATAGGAAATTAAAGGAGAGGTCTGATCAATTTGTTGTGAGAGGACTGGTTAGAACTGAAGAAAGTAAGGAAAAAATTGGGGCAGCAGATGATGTTTTTGTTGGTGATATAAGGGATTCCGGCAGCATTTTTCCTGCCATCCAAGGAATTGATGCTCTCATCATTGTTACAAGTGCTGTACCCAAGATGAAACCTGGATTTGATCCATCTAAAGGAGGAAGACCAGAGTTCTGTTTTGAAGAAGGAGCATATCCTGAACAGGTAAGCAATTCTAACTCAAGTGTTGCTAATTTCATTTCTATTATGTTTCATTGTTCTTATGAATGGTATTTTTGTGTCCTAGGTTGATTGGATTGGTCAAAAAAATCAAATTGATGCTGGTGGGTTCTTTATCTAGTAAATTGTTTCGGATAATGATGTTTAGTTTAATGTTTGTTTTAATGAATCAAATTTTCCACCTGAACAGCTAAGGCTGCTGGAGTGAAGCAAATTGTGTTGGTTGGGTCGATGGGTGGAACAAATCCTAATCACCCATTGAACAGCTTGGGAAATGGGAATATTTTGGTTAGTTTTGTTTTTGTTTTCTCTGATAATAGAATTTCTAACTTCTTTCTTGTCTTTGAGAGAATGTGTTTTTCTGTGCTTATTTGTTCTCGTTTTCCTTTAATCAAGGGACAATGCAATTTCACTGCAAAATGCTATATTATGTTTGTTATGTTTACAGATTTGGAAGAGAAAGGCTGAAGAGTATTTGGCTGATTCTGGCATTCCATACACAATTATCAGGTAGAATTGGAAATTTTGCTTGCTTTTGTGCTTCTTGTGTCTCGTTAATTGTTTGATACAAGTGTTAGAAAAGCATATCTGATTAGGTTGTTTAGATAGACGTCTCGAAGTTTCTGAAAAAAGAAAAGGGTGACTGGTTCAGTTGGCAGGTAGTATTGTTTGATGGAAATGTTTAATTAGGTTCTTTAAATAGATTTTTCCATGTGTTTTGCATTCATCATAAGCTGACTTGACATTTGTATGTATCTGTGTTTACATTCAAGTACCACATTTTTGTATGTGTCAGTTAACATTTTGTTATATAGCCAAGTTCAAACAGTTTCAAAATTAATTCTTGATATTAATCAAGAATTCCTTCTCCATTAATGATAAGAAGGATCTGAGCAATCTGAAAGCTAATGACTATGATCTGAGAGTCTTTTGACATATTTAACTGCAACCTTCTCACCAAGATGCTGGTTGATCCTGCATTACCCCTGTTATGGTATGGATTTCACTATTCACTTGTGTTGCATTCCAGTTGACATAACCTCTGTGACTGATTAGGGCTGGAGGACTCCTAGATACAGAAGGTGGCGTCAGAGAATTACTTGTTGGGAAAGATGATGAACTTCTTCAGAGTCAAACAAAGACAATTCCCAGGGCTGACGTTGCAGAAGTCTGCATACAGGTATTGTTACTTCTTCTTTTTTTTCTTTTTATTATTTTGGGCCTACAGGTATTGTTACTTAAGAATGATCAAGGAATAGGGATTTGATCATAGTTTGTAAGAATTGAACAGATAATTACATCACCTTCAGTTGGTGACCATTTTCATGTTATCTCTCCCCATCTTGTGCAGGCACTGCAGTACGAGGAAGCAAAATTCAAGGCATTTGATTTGGCCTCAAAGCCTGAGGGAACTGGCACACCAACGAAGGATTTTAAGGCCCTCTTTTCCCAAATCACTGCCCGTTTTTGATGGTCGAATGCCAGTATTTGTGTGTCTAGGACCTGGAAACGATCAAATCAGCTTCCTGCCTTTTTTGTACATGAGATGATACAATTAAAAATAAAAAATATTTTCTAAGGGAAATGTTTAAACCGTTTCTCTATATAAACTTAGTGGCTGAGCTGATATTAACAGTTGTATGTTAAGCCAATATGGGTTTTACGTCTAATGTATCTCTTGTTATTAATTGGATGGGAAACACGCATTTTAACGACTGTGAGCCAGAGTCCGCATGTTAAAAGCCCTAATATTTTCTTTCAAGTGCCCTTTGGATTTTTTGTTAATGAAATTAAACAAGAATGAGTCTTGGATTTGATGAAAAGGACGTCGTTTGGATTTTCGGTTTTCCACGTTAAGCACCGTCTAAGAAAGAAAGGCACTGAGGGAGATATGGCGATTGCTAATTTCTGCAACTGCCAGTAATTCTTCTCCTAAACCCCAATTTCAAATCTATCAAAATTTCACCTTTCAAAACCGGAGGTACCGTTCCAGCTTCTGCGTTCCCTCCAAAACCATCAACAGCAGTAGTCTTTCCACTATTGGGTCGTTCAAAGGGTCGGTGGAAACGCCGACCAAGGTGTACTTAACCACGTAAGGAAGTGGGCAACAACGGAGTCAAATTAGGATTATCTATGCTGAGAATTGAGATTATACTGAAGCATGCATTCCTGTCCAAGTGTCCATTCTTCAATTTCCTAATTATATGGAGTTAAAAGTGAATTTTGATGAATGTTTAATGATTGATTATGGAAAAGGTGAAATTTCTCCAGTTATGTCAAAGAGTTCCCGATTTGTGACAACATGCAGTTGTAATGTATGGAGGCTTAAATAAAGGAAAAATTTTTGCCACTTGGAGCTGCTAGGTGCAATCCTCTTGGTAATTCAATTCTTCTCTCTTCCTTGACAGTTCTTACTTGTACAACTTTTACCTTCCAATTGGAATGTGTATGTGTTCTGTGCTTAGTTTTTACATTGTGTCCCAGGAATAAGGGTATTTTATACTAGTAGAAAACTAGGAATACAAGCTTGCAAACACAGTATGAATATGACTCCTATTCAGTTCTTCATGTTTAAGTGCTGCATCTCTATTTCAATAATTGGAATCCTATGTGCTGTATTTCTAACAGATAACTCATCTACCATATCATAAATGCATTAGAGTTTGGAGTTTCTTATTTGAAATATGTTAAAGATAAAGAGTGTAGAGGGTAATAGACAATTGAACATACAGCATTACCTTAGGTCCTTAATTATTCCTGCTAGAGCAGCTATGCTTTTAGTGGCAGTATGTCAATCATTATAAGACAATATCGAAGCTCTCTGTGCTGGCTTCCAAGTGGAAATGGCATATAGAGTCCTTCCCTTCCATCCTTGTACAAGCCACTTGCTAGTTTCATCAATCATGAAATCCTTGTGGTAGTGAGACCTTACTCGATGAATCGCCTCTTTAACTGTCTCTCTATCAATTGAGAACTGTACAAACCCAGCCCTTTGGTTACGGATTTGCCACTGTCTGTATGTCTCCGGCCTCTCCACTCTCTCCCAGCCTTCGCAACCAATAACATTCAAAGACTCTATCCTGAAGCGATCTCTCTCAATGAGCAACCTATCTGGATTATCACGAGGTACAAGGGTGTCAAGCATATCGAACATTGCAGAGAAGTGAAACAAAGCCTCTCGAAACCTTGTAACATAAAAGGGAGAATTGTAGCCCCCATTGACAATCCCATGGATGAAAATATCTGGATTGATTTGCCTTATCAAATTGAGAAAAACATTTTTTGGACTGTCTACTGCTGCAGATTCATCAAGCAAGCACTTAGCACGATACAAACAGTTAACAGCAATCACTTCATCCTCATCAATCTTGAGTTCCTCAACTTTGATGGCATCCCATCTCTTTGCTATACCATTGAACTCAAATGGAACCTTGAACTCTTTAGCATAGGCTGCTAAGCGGAGTCCTGTTTCTTCAACCCGCTCAGCTGGCCTAAAGCCAGGTTCAAGAATATCAATTCCTGTAATCCGAAGCTTTGGTGGTCCACCTTGTCTCATGGAGAGCCGCTGAATAAGAGTAGGCCATTGGAAACCATAAAGAATACCAAAATCTATTATATGAAGCCTCATTGAGTTACCTGCTACTATATTTATTGTCTTATTTGCAATGAAATTGGAAACCTTTCTAAAAGGACATACAGCTACATGTACACAATACCCTCTTAATATATCAGCAGTGGATGTTCTTTTACTAACAATGCCTTTATAGATTTGGCTACCAGTACCAGCCAAGCGTGCATCAAGAGCATCAGCAAAGCACTGGGCTAATCTCTGATTTCCATCCCCAACTAATGAAGCATACTGCTTGATTTGCTTCAGCAATTCATTCACATTCTGGTGGTCATCCGCTGCAATAGCTTGTCCACAACGAATCAAGAGTGCTCTCACGTCCACCTCCTCCTTTTTCCCATTTTGTTTCTTACGACGGCCCTTTCCACTTTTAGTTACCTTGGATCGTCCATTCTTTAGCAGAAGTTTGCCTGTTCCATTCTGCAATGTTTCCCATTGGGTAGATATTGCTGTTTGGCCTGGCAAGGAATCAGAAAGCAACACCATATCAAATAGCTCTGATCGTACAGAGAGGTCTGGATAAATTGCTATCTGCTTTTGGCTTCTTTCTTCTTCTGCAACAAGATTCTTTGCGCTAAGGTTCTTCCTTCCGCTCATCCCACTAGCTGAGTCTTCACACTCATCCTTTTTCTTTTCCTTCAACACCAAATCATTTGTCCCCACATTAAGTTCTGGAGGCTCCACCACAGTGACACCAAAATTCACAAATGGATTGTTTCCTATAGGAAGAAATTTAGTAGCCTCTTCAACCCCTTTCTTGAATTGGCAAATGGTTTGAATCTTGTCATTCCAATCAGGGGCATGAATAGTACTATTTTGAGAGTCTGCAAGTCCATCCACAGTACTAGTGACCACACTACAAGTTGACTGAGATATGTTGCTATAAATGGGAAATTTTGGTGATTGATATTCGCTCAAATTTTGCATGAAACTATCATTTGGGCTGTCCCTGTTTTCATGAACATTTTGTTCAAGAGAAGGTGGGTATTTCTTGCCTAGAACCTCATGGAGTGACTTCTCAGCAGCTTGAAGTTTAAAAGAGTCTTGAAGCAGACATGTCTTTTCCTCCATATCTTCTTCCATGAGCATTTTGTTTATGTATCTTAAAACTGCGTCTGAGAAATCACAGTCCTCTAGGGAATATTCCTCATGGTTCACACTTGAACTTGTTGCTACCTTACTTGAATTTGGATCGGGTCGGTGGTAATTAACTCCCTTAAACCTGTGATCTGGTATGTTATTCTCAAGTCTGGGTGCAGCAACAATGTTTTGAATACAGAAATTTGATATGGGTTCATTTGGATATGCTGATTGGGGTTGACTTCTCATTTGGTTCCCATTTATGGAACCTAAATGCCCTCTGAACCTCTTATCCATAATCTCACCCAAGAAAAATCTCAAAACAGTTGAATCAAAAAAGTTTCAAACTTTGACCAAACAAAAACACCTTCAATCAAACTAATTAAGGTCAACAACAAAGAGCAATGATATCAAACAAAAACACGAGATCCCCAATAAAGCAATCCCCTTTTCTGGTAAGAAGAAGCAAAAAAAGAAAATAAAAAAAAGCGTACCTTGGAATGGAAACCCCGAGTTTAAGAAGCACTCAAACAGGAGAGAAGAAATGAGAAATGGAGAAGAGCAGAGTATGGGTATAAGGAAAGGGGTATTTGGGCTTCGGTCGTTATCATTATCCTGTCACTTTACAAAAGGAAGCAACATTATAAAAAATGGTCGGCCCAAAAAGAGCCTGTCTTCTTCCTGCACCGGAGGTGAATGCGGGCAAGTTGGTTTTAGTATCATCACTTCATTGCTGTAAGAAACGATGATTTGCTGCTACGTTAATTGCCAATAGAAGCAAAGCATTCGCGATCAATAAGTGACAGTAAGGAAAATAAAGCTAGGCCAAAGGCCAATTTTTTTTTTTTTTTAAAGAAAGGAAATGGTTGGTCCAGAAGTCTGCGAGGTGTAGTTGGTTGTTGATCTGAGCTCATAAAAAAAATTGTAAAAATTAATTCGTCCTGGGGTAGTGAATCAATTTGAGCCGTTGATCTTTTATTCCATTCAAACGTCACTGTACAGTAAAAGGAAGCAAAACTCTTGGCACTGCAGTTGGTGGCCTTTCATGTTCTCTAAAAGCCAAGGCATTTGTTTTGGCCTTTCATCATCCGTTTTTCCTGCTCAAATGCCCTTAGTGATTGTCTAGCATCAGGAACAATCAGCTTAGCTTCGCACGGTGTTAGAACTTGAGACGATACAACTAAAATTAAAATATATTTTTGATGGGAATTGCACATTAAATTAGTTGAATGCTGTCCAGCACTTGGTGGCTCAATGACCACCCCTACCGGGATGTGCTCAGGACTAAAGAGATTGGGATCAAATCCCAAACCCCCTTCCCCCTTCTTCGAAAAAAAATTCCACACTGTTCAAAAAAAAAAAAAATAGTTGAATGCTAAATTAAACCGTTTCTCTAAATAAATTTAGTGGCTGGACTGGCTATTAACAGTTGTATGTTAAGCCACTAGCGGTCTTACGTCTAATGTTTCTCTTATTATTATTATTTTTTAATGTCGAATTTTAGCTACTTTGTTGCATTTTGAGAATTTTAGATCAAGGTTTTACACTTAGTACTAATTTGATTGAACATTTATTAGTTGACAACATACTTGTTAAATTTGTTGGTTGAGAACATTTTGAGAAAAATAAAACGTTAAGAATGAGAAACATGCATTTTAAAACAAAATGTCAATTTTAAGTTTGTTAAAATCATTAGTAAGTGTACTAATTACTTAAGTAATAAAGTGATGAATAGAGTATCATTTGGATAGAAGTTATGATTAATTAAGTACTAAAATAACTAAATATAGAATTATTTGAACAAATGAAACGGAAGAATTTCTAATTAGAAGCAATTAAAAGAAATAACAGCTTAAAATAAAATTCATTTGAGCCGTAGATCTTTTATTCCGTTGAAACCTCACCAGCAATGGCCATTCCTGACCAAGTATTTGATTGACACCTGTCAGTCTATAAGTTTGATTTCTCTATGAAGGAAGTGTTTATTTGCTTACTCAAAGTATTTAATCCTGCTAATACATTTGATACAACTTTGTATTGTTTGCATTTCTCATTAGTTGAGTTGACATTTGTATGTATCTGTGTATCCATTCAAAATTGATTCTTGATATTGTATTTAGATCCTGTTAAAGTATGGATTTCATTAATCCCTTGTCTAACTTTCCAGTTGGCATTGGAGAACTTGTTCGTAAAGATGATGAACTTCTACGGATTCAAACAAAGAAAGACAGTTGCTGGGACTGACGTTGCAGAAGTCTGGATACAGGTATTGTGACTTAGGAACTTTCAAATAATAGAGCATCATGGTTTCTAAGAATTAAGATTCTACAAAATGTACAATGTGTATTCTTTTCCATTCTTCAATTTCCTAATTATCAGAATTTGGAGTTTCTTACTTCAAATATGTTAAAGAGAGTAGAGAACAAAAGACAATTGATAAGACTACGTACATGCTGCATTGGCTTTGGTCCTTAATTATCTCTGCTGGAGCACTTATGCTTAAAATGGCAATCTATCAATCATGATAATTAAGACTAAATTGAATGTCTCTGTGCTGGCCTCCAAATGGAAATGGCATATAATATCCTTCCATTCCATCCTTGTACAACCCACTTGTCCGTTTCATCAATCATGAAATCTTTGTGGTAGTGAGAACTTACTCTATCAATCGTCTCTATAACTGTTTCTCTGTCAAATGAGAGCTGTACAAACCCGGCTCTTTGGTTACAGATTTGCCAGTTCTTGTATGTCTCTGGCCTCTCTACTCTTTCCCAGCCTTCGCAAGCAATAACATTCAAGGACTCCTCCCTTAAGTGATCTTTCTCAATGAGCAATCTGTCTGGATCATCGCGGGGTACAATGGTATCATACATATCAAACATTGCAGAGAAGTGAAGCAAAGCCGGTCGGAACCTTCTAACAAAAAACGGAGAATTGTAGGCCCCATTGACAACCCCATGAATGAAATTATCTGGATTGATCTACCGTATCAGATTGAAAACAATTGTTCTTGGACTATTTTCTGCCACAGATTCATCAACTAACTTCTTGGCACGATCCAAACAGCTAACAACGATTACTTCATCCTTATCGATCTTGAGTTCCTCAACTTTAATGGCATCCCATCGCTTTGCTATACCAATGAACTCAAATGGGACCGTGTACTCTTCAGCATAAGATGCTAAGCGACGTCCTGTTTCTTCAACCCGCTCAGCTGACCTAAAGCCAGGTTCAAGAATAACAATACCTGTAATTCGAAGCTTTGGTGGTCTACCTTGTCTCATGGAGAGCCGCTGAATAAGCGTGGGCCATCGAAAACCATGAAGAATGCCAAAATCTATTACCTGAAGCCTCATTGATCTCTCTGCTAACTTATTATTGTCTTATTTGCAATGAAACTGGAAACTATGACGAAAGGACATACAGCTATATGTAGACGGTACCCTCTCAAGTGATCGACAGCAGATTTTCTTCCACTAACAATGCCTTTATACATTTCGTTACCAGTGCCAGCCAAGCGTGCCTCAAGGGCATCCGCAAAGCACTGAGCCAATCTCTGATTTCCATCCCCAACTATTGAAGCATGCTGCCTGATCTGCGTTAGCAATTCATTCGCGTTCCTTCTGTCATCATTTGCAATAGCTTCTGCCCAACGAATCAAGAGTGCTCCCACGTCCACAACCTCCTTTTTCCCATTTCGTTTCTTACCATAACCCTTTCTACCATTAGTTACTTTGGAAAGTTTGCTTGTTCCATTTTGCAACGCTTCTCCTGGGTCAGAAATTGATGTTTGGCTTGGCAAGGAACTAGAAAGCAGAACCGTATCAAACAGCTCTGATCGTACAGAAAGGTCTGGATAAATTGCTCTCTATTTTTCGCTCCTTTCCTCTTCTGCGAAAAAATTCTTTGTGCGCAAGTTCTTCCTTCCCTTCATCCCACTAGCTGAGCACTCACCCTCGCCCTTATTCTCTTCCCGCACCAGCAAATCACCAGTGCCCACATTAAGCTTTGGAGGCGCCACCACATTGACATCCAAATTCACAAATTGGTTGTTTCCTCTAGGAAGAAATTTAGTAGCCTCTTCAACCCCTTTCTTGAATTGGTGAATGGATTGAATCTTGACATTCCAATCTGTGACATGAATGGTACTATTTTGCGAGTCTGCAAGCCCATCCATAGTACTAGTGACCACACTACAAGGTGCCTCATATATGCTAGAAATGGGAAAATTAGGTGATTGTTGTTCATTCAAATTTTGCATGAAACTACTATCTTGACTCTCCTTGTTTTCATCATTATTTTGTTCAGGGTAAGGTAGATATTTCTTGCCTAGAACCTCGTAGAATGACTTCTCAGCAGCCTGAAGCTCATCAGAGTTTTGAAGCATACATGTCATTTCCTCCACATCTTCTTCCATGAGCGTTTTGTTTATGTATCTTAGAACTGCATCTGAGAAATCACAGTCTTCTGGGGAACCTTCCTCATGGTTCTCACTCGAACCTGTTGCTATTGTTAGAGTTGTGGTGTTCAAGCTGCCAAAGTAGCAGCAAATGGAAAGACGAGAGAGCTGCAATATGATGATTACAGAGTAGCAGCAAAGTGATAGCACAATGGAGCTTCACATACGCTACAAGAAATGGCAGTAAATCTTTGAATGTAATCTTTTGTTTTAAATGCTTAATATTTTCTTGTATTGGGT
>BPVZ01000085.1:245055-272218 GCA_020521535.1 Rubroshorea leprosula
AAAAAAAAAGGGGAGTTTTTTTAAGTTTTTTTTTGTCATATTAATATTTTTTACCAAATTATTATTTTTTTCCATGTCACCATTTGTTTACCATGTTGTCTTGCACGTATTTTGACATGTCATAGTGTCACCGTGAATTAATAGGACACATCATGCATTTTTAATGGTAGGGACCAAATTAGGGTTAAAATGGTAAATAGTAGGGACCAAATCATGGATTTTTTGAGTTAAGGGACTCAATCGGGAGTCTGTACAATAGTTGAGAGACCAAAAAGGATGTTTAACCTAATACAAATAAGTTTAGACAACTAATGCATAAAGCATATTTAACTCTTAAAGCATATTTAATTGGTTCAACAATGACATACTTTTTATAATTTTTAAAATATGATAAATTAAATTTGATATTTTAAAATGATTCATATATTTTTTCACTTTGAATGTTCCTATAAAGTTTTCCTATGAGCTACTACATGTATATATTCATTTTTATTGCCTAAGTGTTTGAGAATATAATTATGGAAAGAAGATTTCAAGAGAATAAAAATTTAAAAGTAACAACTTAAATTGAAATCAAAATCCTTACATTCTTTCTTAAAAAAATAAAGTTTAAAATGTAAAAAGTAACAGTAAAGATACAAAAAAGAAAAGAAAAGGTAAATATATTCAATTTAAATACATATTTTAACATATTGGCATATAATAATTAGTAAAATAATAGCCAAAACCACTCAATATTTTCCTTGCCACCATCCTTGTATTGCCTATATATTTTCGAACATACAAAACATTGTCCTGCCGTTCATATATGTAACTTGCAAAAATCTCACCAATAATGCCTCTTACATCAAATAGAGTAGAAAATTTTCAATAGCCTCTATAGAAAGATATTGCCCACCAACTTTTACAAAACAATGAAATTGAATGAGTTCAAAATCATGTAGTAATTTTAAAAGCAATAATTTAAATGTTTCATAATGAAAATGCAGTAGACATACATAAAAATAATGCATGTTAGTTAAATATAATGATAAAATAATAGATAAAGAATGTGCCTAATATTGCTTCTCCTAAAAAAGATCATGTCAAAATTCCAATAGTAGCATCTAAAGATTTAGCGTCATTTGTGGTTGCATTGATGAGCTCAGCTTCTGCTGCTTCTTCAAGTTTATCACCCTTCTTAGTTGCAAAAAGTATACAAATTTTGGGATGTTGTTATCATGGTAAAAATTACAGAGTGAAATGAATTGTTGAATTTAAACTACCAATACATATTTTTTTTTCTTTCTTCCCTACAGGCTTGATTTTAATCGAGTTTACCTTTCTTTTTCTTCTCATCCCCTTTCTTCTTTGTCTTCGTACTCAAAGCTAACCAAGCTTTGATTTCTAAATCATCTATTATCTTGGTTGGCTGCAGCTCCTATAGAGAGTGTGATGTGATCCGCCGATTTGATCCATTTGGCATTAGTAAGACTATGAATTTTATATGAGCAATGGAATCACTTGAAAAATTACAAAAGAAAATGAGTCAACTCAATAGATAAAGCACTTGAAAAATATAGATGGTAAAAGAAAAAAAGAAATTAAAAATAAAACAATAGAGGGTAAAGAAGGATGATTATATTGTTTACTTTGCAGACCATTTGAATAGCACTTAAAGCTGCTATGTTTAAATGATGGGTAGCATGGTCAGCAATTGATGATATTTGATTGGATTCCAAAGGAGTACAGGATGTCTCAAAACTGGACAATTTATGTGGACGCTTCCTCTCTCTACTTATTCCAATAATATCTCTAAAAAAAAAAAAAAATTCATGCTATAGATTGTATGCAAGAACCAACACAATGCTTGAAATCTATGTTTGCAGGAAAGGATGTACATAAAAGGTAGAGGAAATGAAATCTGAGCTTCTAATGTCATGGTAATTTTGTATATGCACTAATACAAAGTTGTAAGTGTACATAAGTTGGGTACCACTTGTACCCATTAATAAAATTATTTTGATTGTTATAGAAAAAAGAAAAAAAAAAAAGGAGAATTGAAATAGCATCACAAAATGAATGAGCCAATACTTGGACTTCACTATTAGGTGAAAACTCTTCTAAAATATGAAACCTATAGCAAGAATTCCTTAGGACCTACATCAACAAAAACCAATCAACTCAATTATATTAATAAGAAAAAATAAATTAAGAGCTTTCTAAAAGATAAGTTAATTGGGAGGTGTTAACAATTTAATTCTCTTACCTATGCCAATCTATGGAAAACTTTTTTAAGGGAATCTAAGAAAAAGAAATTCTCCAATTTCTTCCTCTTCAAAGGAGATTGATGAAGAGGTCTAAGGGAATCTAAGAAAAAAAATGATGTGGAGAGTTAATAAGCCAATTATAAAAAAAATAAAAATGAGTTTATTTTCAAAACTATATGTAGAAGTTACCTTGTTTTTTCATATCCACCCCGGAATGAAAGTTAGATTTTCTAATTGGAGGGAACTTGGTAGAGGATGAAATTGAATTCTCACTTGAATTTAAATTGAGCACTACAGATATTAAAAGAATAAAAGAAATTAAGAATACAACAATAAAGGATAAAGAAGGATGATTATATTGTTTACTTTGCAAACCATTCCAACTTTCACTTAAAGTTGCTCTATTTAAAGGATGGGTAGCATGGTTAGCAATTGATGATATTTGATTGGATTCCAAAGGAGTATAGGACGTCTCAAGATTGGACAATTTATGAGGACATTTTTGATCCATGATATATCTTCTTCTTAGTCTTGCTTCCTTTTTTTATTGTTCATCCCTAAGAAAATCAAACACAAAAAAATGCAAACGAAAATGAAGAAAAGGATCCAAACAAAAAGACAATAAAGGAAATGAACATAAAAAGTTAAAAAGACACACATGTCTACTGCAAATGAAAGAAGGAAATTAGTATGAAAAGCAATCAAAAGATGAACCACAATAATGAGGAATTCTTCTAAGACATGAAGAGTTCGGCAAAAAAAAAAAAAATGGAGAGTTCGGCCAGAGAAAGAAAAGAGAGAAAAAAAGAAGAAGAAGATGGTGAGTCATTTTCAAAAGCAATTAAAGTGGATAAATTTAGCAACTTACAATAAAGTTATCTGGTTTCAGTCCATGGATAGTTTTTCACAGATGGATTTAGATCACACCAGTTAGCTCACAATTTCAAGTTCAATTAATGATTTGGTAGATAAATAGAACATGTAAACTTACAATTGCCTTAAAAGTAATTAAGGTAGAAGCTAAGGAGCCATTCATTATTTAAAAAGCCCATTAGTCCAAACAATAACTACCTTTTCTAAATATTAGAATATCAATGGTCTAAATCAATTTATTGATCATGTATAAATTACAAACATTTACCATCATGATGATAATGAATGGAACTCAAATAGGAATGAAAAAAATCAATGCATTGCATGAAATGTGATTACAAATAACATTGTTTTTAAGTAAAAAATATAAACATTCAAATATGTCTAGACATAGCATGCGAGTGACATAAGAGTCGTTGAGGGACAATAAACTAGTAAGATTCAAAGTATTAAAGAGCTAAAAATGCTACCTAAGATAGTCATAGTTATTTTCAATATATGCAGAAACAACATGCAAGTGACATTAGAATAGTTGAAAATTTGTGATAAATTAGTAAGATTTAAAGTATTAACGAGCTAAAAATGCTACGCAAGATGGTCATAACAACTGTCCAAAGTAGTAAAGATTTGTTGTAAAACTTTGCAACCCTAATACGTAGTTTTCAATTAATAGCAATAAGTGATAAATAGTTTAAAAAGAAAAAATAACCAAAAACAAATAAGCCAAAACAACACAAATTAATATAGATTTCATTACCATTTTCAAAACATTAATAAAACAAAGTCCAAAAAAAAAAAAGAAAAAGCAAAAAAGAAAGAAATATTATAAATTATTACATGTTTATCCAAAAGAACCCTCTCAACATTTTCTCCCAGTCGTGGCTGCTGGAAATTTCTTTGTTTTCAAAGCCTAATAACTCTAACCTTCAACCTCCATTGCTCCTTTGATGGGTTAATGTCAGTAATCTTATCAAATCTCTCAGACATGATGGAAAAAAATCACTAATATTCAACAAAAGCTTGTAATGCAAAGGAGAGATTAAGCCATTATATAGTTATATAAAAGCCTTTTCAACTCCCAAGATATTATTGAGTTGGTAATATTAAAAAGTTGAAAAACAAAGCAGTAGAAAATGAATATGCTTTATGCGTCCTTCCACTCATTGCTTACATTCTATTGTAGTGCAGTTAATTATTTTTTTGAAACTTGAAATCTTATTAGAAGAAAGAGCCATTATCAAAAGAAAGATGTTGATTTGCTATTAATGTATTTGAAAATGGAAAAATAATAATACCAATGTATTGGGAAGTAAGAAGCATATTTATTATTATTATTATTTTTAAGAAAAACAATAAATAAAAAAATTAAAAAGAGCTTTAATTCAAAATTAAGAACATAATCAAATAAATAATTGATAGAATTCAAGAACTTACAGCAAGATAACTTGGTCCTAGTAAATTCAACCTTGGTCCGGCCCAAGTAAGCAAATCACGCTAGGTAGGGATTGAAGGATTGTTAAGAAAAAGCACATGTAATTTTTTGGGTATTTCAAATGAGAAATTAACACTAACAAATTAAGACCAATAAATGAGAAATTAAGACCAATCAACAGTCGGTGAGTTAGTTTTGTTCCATTCCAAATGAGAAATCTATATATGCAAGCATGTAATTAATGGAGAGAGGAAGAAGAAGCACCTGTAATTTTTGGTAAATTGTGGTTTGTTTCCATTCCAAATGAGAAATCTACATATGCAAGCATGGAATTAATGGAGAGAGAGGAAGAAGAAGCACCTGTAATTTTTGTTAAATTGGAGTTTCTTTGAAATTAGGGATTTAGAAGGTGGATGCAAAATCTAAGGGGAATTGAAAGGCATACTGGAGAGGAAAAAAAAAAAGAAGGAATTTGTGAAAGTGGGTGTAGTTTGTTTGAAATTGGTGATTTAGAAGGTGGATGCAAATTCTAAGGGCAATTGAAAGGCATACTGGAGAGGAAAAAAAAGAAAGAAAGGAATTTATGAAAGTGGGTGGAAAATAATGTAGGAAACGATGCTAATGGAGAGAGGAAGAAGAAGAGCAGCAAGAGAGAAACGGTGAGTTGGAAATGGTGCTAATGGAGAGAGGAAGAAGAAGAGCTATAAAAGATAAATGATGCAACCGTAGGGTTTATTTAAAGTTGGGAATTGTTAATTTGGGTTAAAATCAGGAAAGAGGTAATTTAGTGATTTAAACTAATTAATTTATTAATAACATACATTTTGCAGGAGAAAAATTTCTAAATAAGGTAAGTTAGCCACGTGTTAAAAGAAAGATAATTTAAAACTTATACAATAATTTGACACTTGGCAAGGCTTTCCATTTATGGTTTTTGCTTTAATATATATATAGATATAGTGATATGTGGCATACTTATCTTGAATGGTTTCCACTTATATATATATGTAGATTTTTTGCTTATTAATAAATTAAAAAATATAATAGCCAATTAAAATTAAAAAAGTGTAATATTAGTAATTGAGAGTATGACAATAACATTATTTTATAATTAAGAGGGAGAAAAGAGAACTTTTCTATATTTAATTTTGTATGCATCTAAAATTAAGACTTTTGTTATTTTTTTATGCCTAACTGTCTTCACATGAGTAGCTCTAATATTATTGAATAAAACAAAGTTTCACATTTTTTTTTAATTTTATAAATATCATATAATCACTATTTAAATTTAAATTTAAATATTATAATATTAATTGTTGTTAGTTATTAATTACTTAGAAAATGGAAATGGAATCGTTCCAAGGTGGCCAGAGAAAGGAAAGAAAAAAAAAAAGCCTTTGCAAGTGTTCTTAGATAAAAAAAATGGTGCAACCAACAAAATGTGTTATTATATAATTTAAATATATAATTATTATATATTGATTGATAATAGAATAACTCATTAAATAGTATGATATTTTTGACTTTTTTTACTCTAATAATGATAATCACATTTAAAAAGGAATTGAGAAGAAAGAAATTTACCCAAAAAAGAAAGTAAAGCCACATGTCAAAAGAAGAGTACATTCATTCAGGAAACATATAAATGTGACATGTGGCAAGCTTTCCCTCAATGGTTTCCCCTTTATAATATATATATATATATATAAATTTTTTGTTGTTATTTTTTTTAATAAAAATAAAACAAATTTTTCATTTTCATTTAATATTGCAAATTAAAAAAGAGAGCTCTCTTTAGCTTTGATAAGATGTGAATATATTTATTATAAATATTTTATATTCTAAAATATTTTTTTTGTATACTTTATATCTTAGAATATTTTCTTTGTAAATACCTATATATATGACATTATACATACAATATTATTAAATAAAGCAATAAACCTTTCTTTAAATATTTCTCTTTCTTTAAATATTTCTCTTTCTTTTTTGTTTCTAACATGGTATTAGAGCAATAAACTCTTGATTTTTTTCTCTTATCATCGCTATTTGGTTTTTTTTTAGAGTTGGATTTTCAAATCCATTCCAGATCTGAAACTGTGTTGTTGAAATCTCTTTTCCTATAGATTGGATTGTTTATCCTCAATTCTCAAGCCCTTTTTAAGGTATTTTTGTTGGTTTGTTATTTTGATATTGGCATTTATTTCTTCATTTTTTTAGAGTTTTTTTAATATTGTGAGTTTTACTGATTTTATCGCGAGTTTGAAAGGACCGTAACTCATCCTGTATTGCTATAGTTGCCAAAGAAGTGATAGATCAACCTAATGTCAATCTTGAATTCCTACAACAAGTGATATTGAATCTTTTTAATGCTCCTACGACCTTATCTACTACTCCACGTACAAAACCTTGGTATTTTGATTCTGGTTGTTGTAACCATATGTCTTCAATTACTACTCATTTCTCTTCAATGTCACCAAATAATTCCTTTCCTGATATTTATTCTGCTAATGGTTCCCTATGAATATTAGTCACATTGGTAATATTTCTACAAAGTCATTAACTTTACCAAATGCCCTTTTAGTTTCAAAACTTAGTTATAATCTTCTATCTGTCAGTCAATTATGTGATCTTGGTCTTGAAATAACATTTTCTACTCATGGTTGTTGTGTGCAAGACCCACGGACAAGACAACTTCTCAGAGTTGGTCGCAAGGTAGGGCGCGTGTTTGAGCTCAACTATTTGCATATTCTTGATAATAAAATAGATACACCATCATTTCCAAATGATCGATTCATCCAAACCCTGCTTTGCGCTATTGAATTAGAGTCTTTGCAAATTCCATATCAACAAATCTTCTAAGCTTGTGTTGCTACTAACATTTCTCCTCTTCATTTTTCATTTGTGGCACTCACAGCTCGAACATACATCAGTCGGTAAACTTCATCCACTTATCTCTCGTGGTTTATTAGGATCTGTTCCAAATGAATCCTTGCATTATATGTCATGTCAATCTGTAAAGCAACTAGCTTTATCATTGTCGAGTAGTCATTCTTATTCTATCGCTCCTTTTGATCTCGTGCATTCTGATGTTTGGGGTCCATCTCTTACACTCACCATGGGGGGTTCCAAGTACTTCATGTTATTTATTGATGATTATACTCGTTTTACCTAGATATACCTTATGAAAAATCGCTTTGAATTATCACCAATTTGTATTGATTTTGCTACCATGGTTAAAACTCAGTTCTCTAAAATTATCAAAGTTTTGAGAACTGATAATGCTACTGAATATCGTGATACTAAACTTCAATCCTTTTTGAAAGAACATGCTACACTGACACAACAATCTTGTTTTTACACTTCTAAACAAAATGGGCGAGCTGAACGCAAACACAGACACATCCTTGATTTTGTTCGTGCTCTGCTCATTTCATCTTTTTTTCCAGAGTGATTTTGGGGTAAAGCTGCTCTTACAACTGTTTATCTTATTAATTGAATTCCATCATTAGTCCTTAATAACCAATCTCTATACAAACGTTTACATGGTATTCTTCCTGTCTATAATCTTCTTAAGGTTTATGGTTGTGCATGTTTTGTTCTTCTTCCATCTTATGAACACAACAAGTTAGAGCCTAGAGCTCGATTATACTATTTTTTGGGTTATGTGATTACACAAAAGGGATATCGTTGTTGGGATCTTGTGTCACAAAAACTCCAAGTTTCACGTCATGTTGTCTTTTAGGAACACATTATCTTCTCATCATTGTCAAACTTCAAAGTGTCATCCTCTCATCAACCTCCATTTTTGTTAATCCTTCTATTGAGCTTTTTCCTAGTGATTCTGATGCAGGTACATCTCATGAGCTCTACAATGCCTCACCACATGCCCCAACTAATTCTGTAGAAGATGATCTGCCTACTGGTAATGCATTAGATAATTTCGAGCCTTCTTTTACTTCCTCATCTGGATCATCTATTGATGTTATATTTGATAATGTTGAGTCTGCAAATGAGCTTTTTGTTCCATCCTTAAGTCATCCCACTCGAGTAATAAACCCTCCCAGCCACCTTCGTGATTATCATTGTTTTCCTACTATTACCTCTTTACATGAGCCTTAATCCTATCAAGAGGCCTCTTCTAACCCTCTTTGGCAACAAGCTATGCAAGATGAATTACAGGCTCTTGAGAAGACTCATACATGAGATTTAGTTGATCTCCTTGCTGAAAAGTCTCTAATAGGTTGTAAATGGGTGTACAAGATCAAAACACGATCTGATGATTCTGTGGAATGTTATAAGGCATGCTTGGTTGCCAAGGGTTTTACACAAGAGTATGGAATAGACCATAAGGAAACATTTGCTCTAGTTGCTTGTCTCACATCTGTGCATAATTTACTTGCTATTGTTGCTATACGGAGATGGAAATGGTTTCAAATGGATGTGAAAAATGCTTTTCTTAATGGTGACTTAGAAGAAGAAGTTTATATGAAACCACCTCCTAAGCTCAACCATCCTCCAAACAAGGTATGTCGATTGCAACGTGCATTATATGCGTTGAAGCAATCCTCTTGAACCTGGTATGCAAAGTTTAGTGTTACTGTGAGTAAGTTTGGTTTTACTTCAAGGCCTCTTGAAACGTGCATTATACGTTGTTCAAAATTCAGGATTCTTTCCATCTTAGATTGAAACAAGGCCTCTCAAAACCTCTAGGAATTTTGCATGAAACTACCATCTTGGCTTTCCATGTTTTCATCAACATTTTGTTCAGGAGAAGGTGGGTATTTCTTGCTTAGAACCTCATAGAATGACTTCTCAGCAGCTTGAAGCTTTAAGGAGTCTTGAACCATACATGTGTTTTCCTTTGTATCTTCTTCCATGAGCATTTTGTTTATGCATCTTAAAATTGCATGTAAGAAATCACAGTCCTCTAGGGAATCTTCCTTATGGTTTACACTTGAACTTGTTCCTACCGTGCTTAGTGTTGGATCAGGTGAGAGGAAATTAAAATCTTCACACTTGTCATTTGAGTTATTCTCAAGTCTGGGTGCAGCAACAATGTTCTTCTCCCTGGTGATTATGCCGTTGCAATCCTCTTGGTAATTCAGTTCTCCTCCTTGATAGTTCTTACTCATGTGTGTTGAAGCATGTTTCCCTTGTGAGTGTGAAGAGCTAAGATCCCACATCGAAAAAATATAGAAGGAAAGAGTAGCTTAAAAATGTGACCCATGGAATTATTAGACTAGTCTTTTGATTGCAATGTGGTGTTGAGATATGTAATGGACCACTTAATGTTGCCCCACTAAGCCGTATGTCTCCTCAACAAGTGGTATCAAAGCCAATGGCGTAACACAACCAATGGTAATTTTGGTCTTGGATTGGGTTTAGCAAAGTGAGAGTTTTTTTTTTTGATAAGAGCAAAGTGAGAGTTATGCTATATGTTGACGAGTATACCCATGGATGATATTGTGCCCATGATGAGTATACCCATGGATTATGTCATGTAAGTATTTCAAAAAAAGATAAAATAAAATGGATGAACTCTCATGACGAGGCCTTCACAACTCACAAGTGAAAGGGGGACTAAGATCCCACATCGAAGAAATATAGAAGCAAAGAGTGGCTTAAATATATGAAGACCCATAGAACTACTAGACTAGTCTTTTGGTTTCAATGTAGCATTGAAACATATAATGGACTGCTCAATGTTGCCTGCTAAGCCGTATGTCTCCTCAACAATGTGTTCTGTGCTTAGTTTTTATATCCGTGTCTCAGGAATAAGAGTATCTTATTCTAGTAGTAATTTAGGAATGCATGCTTGCAAACACAAAATGAATATGACCTTTGTTGCCGAAGGGCTGCGTCTTTAGTAATAATTGAAATCCTATGTTTGTGTGCGATATTTCTCACAGATAACTCATCCACCATACCATAAGTGCACTAGACTTTGAAGTTTCTTATTTCAAATATGTTAAAGAGCGTAGAGAACAATAGACAATTGATAAGACTATATATAGCATATTCAGTGCTTAACTATCTCTACTGGACCACCTATGCTTAGGATGGCAGTCTATCAAATGTCAATCATGATAAGACTAAATTGAATCTCTTTGTGCTGGCCTCCAAATGGAAATGGCATATAAAATCCTTCCCCGCCATCCTTGTACTACCCACTTGTCTGTTTCATCAATAATGAAATCCTTGTGGTAATGAGATCTTACTCTATCAGTAGCCTCCATAACTGTCTCTCTGTCAAATGAGAGCTGTACAAACCCAGCTCTCTGGTTATGGATGTGCCACTTCTTGTATTTCTCCGGCCTCTCCACTCTTTCCCAGCCTTCACAAGCAATAACATTCAAGGACTCCTTCCTGAGGAGTTGTTTCTCAATGAGCAATCTATCTGGATCATTGCGGGGTACAATGGTATCAAACATGTCAAACAAAGCAGAGAAGTGAAACAAAGCCTCTCGGAACCTTGTAACAAAAAAGGGAGAATTAAAGCCGCCATTTACAATTCCATGGATGAAAATATCTGGATTAATCTGCCTTATCAGATTGAAAACAATTGTTCTTGGACTGTTTTCTGCTGCAGATTCATCAAGCAAGTTCTCAGCACGATACAAACAGTTAACAACAATTACTTCATCCCGATGAATCTTGAGTTCCTCAACTTTAATGGCATCCCAGTTCTTTACTATGGCAGTGAACTCAAATGGGACCTTGAACTTTTTAGCATAAGCTGCTAAGCGACGTCCTGCTTCTTCAACCCGCTCAGTTGGCCTAAAGCCAGGTTCAAGAACATCAATTCCTGTAATCCGAAGCTTTGGTGGTCCACCTTGTCTCATGGAGAGCTGTTGAATAAGCGTGGGCCATTGGAAACCATAAAGAATACCAAAATCTATTACATGAAGCCTCATTGAATTGTCAGCTATCATGTTTATTGTCTCATTTGCAATGAAATAGGAAATTATAAAAAAAGGACATATAGTTATATGTAGACGGTACGCTCTCAAGATATCGGCAGCAGATTTTCTTTTACTAGCAATGTCTTTATAGATTTGGCTACCAGTACCAGTCAAGCGTGCCTCAAGAGCATCAACAAAGCACTGAGCAATTCTCTGATTTCCATCACCAACTAAAGAAGCATGCTGCTTAATCTGCTTCAGCAATTCATTCACGGTTCTACTTTCATTAGCTGCAAAAGCTTCTGCACAACGAATCAAGGCTATTCTCAAGTCCACCACCCTTATTTTCTCATTTTGTTTCTTACCAGGGACCTTTCCACCATTAGTTACTTTGGGAACTTTGCCTGTTCCATTCTGCAATGCTTCTTGTGAGGCAAAAACTGTTGTTTGGCCTGGCGAGGAACTATAAAGTAGCACCATATCAAACAAATCTGATCTAACAGAGAGGTCTGAATAAACTGCTGTCTGCTTTCTACTTCTTTCCTCTTCTGCAAAAAAATTCTTTGTCCGTAAGTTCTTTCTTCCTTTCATCCCACCAGCTGAGCAGTCACCCTTGTCCTTTTTCTCTTCCTGCCCCACCAAATCACTGTTTCCCACATTAAGCTCTGCAGGCTCCACCACACTAACATCCAAATTCACAAATAGGTTGTTTCCTCTAGGAAGAAATTTAGTAGCCTCTTCAACCCCTTTCCTGAATTGGCAAGTGGATTGAATATTGCCATTACAATTTGAGACATGAATTATGCTATTTCGAGAGTCTGTAAGCCCATCCACAGTACTAGTGACCACACTACAAGATGAATGAGATATGCTATAAATGGGAAATTCTGGTGATTGTTTTTCACTCAAATTTTGCTTGAAATGACCATCTTGACTCTGTTGGTTTTCATGAACATTTTGTTCAAGAGAAGGCAGGTATTTCTTGCCTAGAACCTCATAGAATGACTTCTCAGTAGCTTGAAGCTCAATGGAGTCTTGAAGCATGCTTGTCATTTCCTCCACATCTTCTTCCATGAGCATTTTGTTTATGTATCTTAGAACTGCATCTGAGAAATCATAGTCTGCTGGGGAATCCTCCGCATGGTTTACACTAGAACTTGTTCCTACCTTTCTTGGTGTTGGATCAGGTGGGAGGAAATTAAAATCTTCACAACTGTGATCTGCAAAGTCATTCTCAAGTCTGGGTGCAGCAACAATGTTCTGATTCCTAAAATTTGATATGGGTTCCTTTGGAAATATTGATAGGGGTTGACTTCTCATTTGGATCTCATTTATGGAACCTAAATGCCCTCTAAGCCTCTCATCCATAATCCCACCCAAGAAAAAAAAAATCGTAAAACAGTTGATTCAAGAAAGTCCCAAACTTCGACCAAACAAAAACACTTCAATCAAACTAATTGTGGTCAACAAGAAAGAGCAAGAACATCAAACAAGAACCTAAAATCCGGAACAAAGCTATCCCCTTTTCTACTAAATAGAAGTAACAACGTACCTTGGAATGGAAAACCCCAACATGAGTGAAGAAAGGAAAAATGGAGACGAGCAGGCCAGCAGGGTATGGTGTAGAGAAACTGGTATTAGCTTTAGAGAAGAAGTAATAGGCCTACAAGAAATAATGATTTGCTGCAAAATTAGTTGATAATAAAATGAAAACTCCTTTTTTTTTAATGGAAAAATGAAAATATTCTTAATTAGTGACTGATGGCAAGAGACATGCACATTAGACCAACCGTAAAATGCGGGGTAATTGATCCGAGTTCATAAAATAAAGAGAAAAATAATAATAATTTATCCTGACCTGTCGTTGATCTTTTATTCCGTTAAACGTCACCTGCAAGTGCTGACAGAGAGATTCACACTTTTTATAAAATAAAATTCTCCTCTATATATAACACTAACTTCTTTTATCAACTTTTTTTTTCATATTAGTTTTTTATCAAATAAAAAAAATTAATATCCTTATCAACTTTTCATAAAAACTAACAATTTTAATATTAATTGTGATGTCACGATTCGTAAATAACCACAAGACGGTGAATAGAACATATAAAAAGATTGAATAATATTATACAGGCAAAAGGTAAGAAAATTCTAGAACACAGGCTTATTCTCTATTGCGCAGCAAGATCTTCATATTGCCAGGGATTGAATTCAGTTGACATATTGTCAATTTCTACAGCGCTACTTGAGCTATCGACAGCAGCCCGATGTTCGACGTACTTGCCATTGAACTGGTACACTTCCAAATCACCCCATGGTGTAGGAGTCACTTCACTTGTAAGGTCAAACCATTTTGGGGTGAATTGATGACCCTTCGCTTCTCGGTTTCTCTTTTCAGCTCGCTGTCTTTCCTCCAAACTGTAAACACAGACAAATTTAAAAGATTACTTCCTGTCTCAATCCAGACAAATAAAATGCCATTCTGTTGTTCTAGTCATAAACTAAATAGAACAATGTAGTTGCAATGCCTATATCTAAGGGAGACCTTTCCCTCCAGTTAAACAACTCTCCTCACATCACCTGAGGAAAAAATAGAAAGGCATGGAGTGGGAAAAAAAAGAAAGGAAAGGTAACAATCGCATTTCCGGCATGCCATCTATAGACTATGTCAAGTTTCATTCCATTAACGAGTCCTAATACTCAGATCTCTTATAAAGAATACTTTGTAGATTACTCACAAGAATGCATGTGAAGAGGCAAGCATTCAACCACACAAATGCCACTTTTTACGAGGAAGTAGAAACAAATGAACTACTTTATTCTTTTGAGTGAGGGAAAGACCTGCTCTTTTCAGAACCAGCTTTGGAGAGGTCACCCTGCTCTAAGGCATATCTATCTGGACGTAAACGAGAATCGGATGCCAACAGATTCTTGGGGGCAGTATCAAAGCTGTTTATCTTGTGTGCAAAGTATGTGTACTGGAATTTGTCATTCTTTGGAGCAGCGGCAACTCTCCACACCTGACAACATCAAAAGTACAGTATTTGCCAAGGAATTGAATATAATATATGGCCAAAAAAAAAAGGTTAGAGGTCTTGGATTCAAGTCTAAGTGCATGGGTGGGGTGAGAAGGAGGATGGAAAGGAGATTCCTTCCTGTAACTTAATTGCATCAGAAGAAGTTTATAGGTTCTCATTGCACTAAATGTTTAAACGTCAAGTAAGCAGAGGACATTCATCTTGGCAGGTCAAAAAGGCATGAATAACCTGGAGAACAGGACATGTTTAATAACACACTAACCTCCTTAAGTTCAGTGCCTGGAAGGGGTTCTCCTTCACCATCACAGAGTTGATAACTCATTGACTCATTCCATTTCCCAGTCATCAGTATCTTGGGTTCCTCAGCTGCATTGTATATATATCCATCCACTTCATAGCGGCCAGCTCTGAAAATGACTCAGATATGTTTAAGCAAAAATATTAGCAATTGTCCAAAAACTCCAGCAAATATTAACAAGTTACTGGAGCAAAATCTTAAAGCAAATATCAGAAATCTATGAAAGAGCAGGGGCAAGCTTCATGAACCCCATACAATACAAAATTACTGCCTCTAATGGGTATCCGCAGGGTGACAAAAATGAAATGCTTTGGCAGATCTGGAACTTGCTTACAACCAAAAAGAATATTTCAAAGACAGAAAAAAGTTAAAGACAAACGTTGACCAAAATGAGCAAGAATGAGTATCATAGAGATAGCAGCTGGAAAACAAAATGATTGTAGGAATGAAACCATACCCAAACCAACCACATGGTTGAAAATAAAGAACAGCTTTGTCCCCTGTGGTCAGGTTTGTCATGATCATCTCCCCAGGTGAGTCAACCCAAGTACGTCCAAATATCAAATTGTTTACTTTTGTGGGAGGAGGCACCAAATCAAGAACTATACCATCCCTTTTCAGGGTCACACGGGTCCTGCATGCAGATTTATTTTAGAAACTAAGCACACATCAAATCCACAGATACTCCAAAAACTGTCCAAGGATAGACCAAAACAAGTGCCAAAGTTATCAGATCCATTGAATAGCTACTAGCTAGAAGAATCTAGAATAAGATCGGTGAGAAATGATTAAGATCTAACTCAAAGTAAACTCAATCATAATATCTCTCACAGCGTAAAAGTGCTGTCCTTCCCTTGAGGTGTTATACTCCCACAAAACATGCTAGCATGTACTTGATGGTGAAAAGAAGAAAAGTTAAAACTACACCTGCAGTAATGACGTGAGAGAGAGAAGGGGTGTGTGTTTCAATGGGCAGATTTTGGTTAAGACCATATCATAGTACGTCCATGCTGCAGCATTGTAATAAGGTCTGCCTTTATTCACACTTATGGAAATGAAAAAAGATCTTTGATTATAGCATATAGAATGGGCAAACCTCAAAGCCATGCTTACAGTTGGAGTCATAATATGGGGTTCAAAGAGTTGCATAACATGGTGCGAGACATTAGATATAGAAACTGAGAAGTAGAGGCTTATAGAATGGCAATACCTTCCAACAGGATAGATATCAATTGAATTCCCCAAAAATTTAGTCTTCAGCTTTGAAGTTATATCATAAATGAAATGCTGGTTTTCAGCATGACCAGCACTCATGGGGGGATGATGGCTAACCTGAAAGGAAAATGTAATATGAAGATCCCAAGCTGGGTACCATATGAAGAAATTACCAGAAATAATAACACCATACAAATCCCAGCAATATATAAAGGAAGAACAATTGTCTTTTATCCTAAAATGTCAAATGCAAAGGGCAAAATGATCCAAGACTTAGGCCTGAATGACCCACCTGTTCAGCTATAAAGGTGATACCACCATGATTAACCATT
Organism: Rubroshorea leprosula; assembly: GCA_020521535.1. Lineage (NCBI taxonomy): Eukaryota > Viridiplantae > Streptophyta > Magnoliopsida > Malvales > Dipterocarpaceae > Rubroshorea > Rubroshorea leprosula. The sequence goes on from BPVZ01000085.1 coordinate 261,398, forward strand.
TCATAAGTCTCTCCAAGTATTGGATTGAATGGCTTCCAGGTACGTTGGTATGCATAATAGACAGATATAGCCCATGATGCTGCAATTGACAACCGTGAATCCAATATTATGAAGTAGACTACTACACAGAGAGAGAGGGGGGGGGGGGGGGGGACAGACACAGAAACAGACATAGATTCTTACTGGCATACACCAATCGCATATAAGGATCCTCACATTCATCAGCCATATCTAGCAGGTAGGAGTATTCCATTAACTGCATGGAAATGAGATTTTTATAATCCCGCTAGAACACCAAATACAATGCCATAAGAACACAGCAGCAATTACTTTGTGATATAGAAACACAAACCTCATCCATTTTCTGAAGCATTGTCATTGGCTCAAAAATAAGTACCGGTAGTGTTACCATTGATGTGACATCAGCTCCAATATAATTCTGCATCATCTTCCAGTAACTGTCCCTGTCCTGCAATGCAATACAATAGAAGGAAATGAATATGCATATTTTACATACAAATAAGCCCTTATATAGTTTTCACATTATCTTTCAATTTTAAACTAATTTGTTTGGTCACATGTTAAAATGCGATTACTTTCTCATACAAATTTCACCAGCAAGCCAAGCAGCCTTTTCTCAATTTTTACTAGATATTACATTACATGCATTGCATAGAAGATGTTAGCAGGTAAATAAAAGAAACAAAGAAAATGAGATTCAGTGAGGTATTCACTGCAGTAATGTCAGTAAATTATAAATTTGCAAGGTGCAAGGAGATGGAAGCAGATAATAATAATAATAGCCCTCACTTTTATTGTAAAGAATTGAGACAAAGGTTTCCTTAAAACATAGAGTGAAATTGTTCTGTGCCTATAGTCTAATTTTAGTTATCTAAAAAAAGCACTCAGAACCATAAATCAATGACAGGTATCCTATGGTTAACAGCAACCTTATTTGATACTTAGTTCATATTGACTTTGAGAGGACTCAACACCATGCTCAAAATCAATCACCCCAATGCATGTGACAAAATGAGGCAACTAGTATAAGAGCATTCACTCCTCTTTAATCCCTATAGACAAGATATGCAGGGAAATTAGGTTACCTCCTGTTTCCATCTTCCTCTCTTTGCTTCCTCTTCAGCATCTTCAGTGCCTCCTTCTGGATTAATAACTTCCAATCCCTCATAACCCAACAAACTGGAAAAAAGAACACCAAATTGTCAATAAATTGAACAAATTCACGAGATGAAACTAGCACAACTTCTGATATCACAAAGCCATACTACCAAACAGCTAACTAAGCACAAATGGCACTCTTTATTGAAGCACCTGCAATAAAACAGGTTGCAGAAATAACTTAGGAACTCAGCAAAAATCTCAGATCTGATGAGGATTCGCAATCCTAACTATTACTAACAATTAAAAATCAAAATCAAAATAAAATAAAATAAAATAAAAAAAACAATTCGATAATCAGTTGCAAAGATTATCCTAGCATGTACTCTTCAATTTACATAAGTATTAACATCAACTAATCAGTATTAACCTTGATTATGCTCCAAAATCACCATAAAAAACACACGAATTCAAACAAAGAGAGTCTAAACAGTTAATTGGATTCCAAAAGCCTCAAAAAAGAGATCCAGAAATACGAATGAGAGAAGCAGATCGGATACAAAATAAGGAAGGGATCTTAATACCCGTTGACTGATTTCGTCATGGCGCTACCAAAATTAGACAGAGTAGAAGCGATCGAAGCGAAAAAACCACCGCCTTGCTTCGGATCATTAGGAGCCATCTCCGGCGATCGAATTTCTCAAACCCTAACTCGAAGAAAAAAAGACGAAATTCTGGTTCGATAGCAGCGCCTCAATCAGTAGCTACAAAGCGAGATTCGGAGCAGGGCTGGAAAGAGGAGAGATTAGCCGGAGAAATTTAGGAAAGATTAACGGGAATATTTTTATAAGGAAACAGCGAAGTCCAGCACAAATACAGATTGGCTTGGCGGTTCTTTGATTTGAAGTGAAAAAAACAGCGATTTCTCGTGCGATGATGATTGTCTAGGACTAACGCGCGTTCCATGGAGCGCGTGGGATTCAGCAGTTAAAAAAAAAAAATGAGAAATCCACATGGCGGCGCCAAGGCAAGTGACGGACGTGGCTGCTTAGCCAGCAATTAGCGGGCCCGCGCCACGACTGAACGTGGATTGTAATTTGCAAGGTTCATTCAAGGGATAAGTTGTATGCTAGCGGGTGAAATGGGTAATGGAACAACAAGCGAGTTTACTTTCGGTTATGCAACTCAAAATCCAAAAAAGGTACCTTCGAGTTATAAACTTTACAACATGTAATGGGACGCCATACTGTCTCCCTGTACACCACTGCTGTACTTTTACGTTTTCCGGAATTTCAAGTTAAGAGCTTTCGGTTCAAAAACCTGTTGTTAAGCCACGATTGTAAGCTTTCGTAGGCAGTTTCCATCCCTGTTGACAGTGGAGTTGGAAGCTTCGCGCAGATGGGGAATTCGCTCCGGTGTAAGTGTGCTACAAAGTTACATTCTTGGATAGATGCATTTGTTTCATTTCTACTTGTTTGGAATCAAATGAGTGGAGACGAGTGTAGATTATAAGTTCTCTGAGCTGCATGTGCTTCACCGACCGATTATATATGTGCTGAATTCAGAGGATACAACATGAAGACAGATTTAGCTGGACTTAGAGGATTTGCAGTGAGCTTTTAGGGGCCATTTTTTTTTTTTTTTGAACTTATTTTCTTTTAATTCCTTAATATTGAACTAAATTTATTATGACTCGTGTCTGGGAAGTGATTTCTAGAACTTAGTTGTTAGCTGCGTCATGTGTTTATTCCTTGGATTAAATATATAGGTCGTTGACACCTTTTTAACTACTCAATCAATATTAAGTTATTTACTATATATCAGCTATATTGGTTAGAGGACCACCTTGATTATGTTGATAAACTGTCGTAGGGTTGGATTAAAAAAAGTGGTGGTGACCTTCTTGAAGATAAGCTTGTGAAATTGTAAAAAGGGTTTGAGTTTGAGAAGGATTCTGACTTAGTCTTCCTGGCAGAGACCTGATGGCAAGAAGAATTGGGTGATGTTTGATCAGGTTCTAGTAGAAACAACTAGTGCAGCATGTCGAATAGGTTGCTAGGTGTTGGAACTTAGAACTCGTGTTTCTCACCTCAAAAGACAAATGGTTTGAAGCTTTTGTGCTAATATAATTGTTTGCTTTTTATCTTTGCTGGACGGTGTAACGTCTTCATCCACTAAACCACAACAAATTACTCATATTGTTCCTGATGTTGGAAATTTTGATCTCACAGAGATCTCAAATTTTCTCCAGAAAACTAAAGTAATGAGATGAAACATATGTTTCAAGTTATTCTGTTGCAAATAAATTGCAAATAGTGAATGTTTTGGTTCAGGACCCAGCAATGGTTGAGTTTTGCTTGGGTGGAACTTCTTGAAAAGAACCAAACAGTTACCCAGTGGAAGAACCTGGAAGAAGAGGTTGAGTTCATGAAAATTTTATCCAAGGGAGCGGCTCTCTGGTTACAATGGCATCATGAACAGGTTAGGCCCTATTATTATGCCACTGAGTTTTTGGGCTTGGTCTATATATATTTTCTTTGTAGTTTCTCACCATTGACGATTCATCCATTTCATGGTTTGCATTTGATACAGGCATACAGCCACTTTGGAACACCACATTAAGATAGCCACTCATGGCTCTTCCAATAGAGGTCACCCCCAGCGAAACATTGATATATCTGCATTTTTACATCTTCCAGAAGGACCAGTTAGAGTTAGGAGCTCTGCCATTGTTAGAATATTATGTTCTGCTGAAATTGATTTCAAGAATCCCATACATCATGGATTTTGGAAATTCCTGGTTATGTTCAGTTTACATCCCCATTCACAGATATATGGATCTTCTTGCTCATTATCAGGTAAGTTTTTTCCACTCTTGTCAATCTGCGCTGATAGTGATATTATTTTCCTGGAAACGTGCAGAATTACCACAATCCACGTACATCTGTCATTCTTGGTTCGGAATCACACCAGCCTTTGTGAGGGCCTGGATAGCAACTTGCATGTTGGGACAAAATTACAAAAATGCCGTTACTTATCTAAAATATCATAATTCATGCAGGCAACTATCTCTGTTAGTACTAAATATGGAACTAGTATACAAACTACAATCTATAAACTTGTCTAAATGGCCTACCCAGTAAAGGCAGAAAACTACAATCTAGAGATACATTTTCCATGGGTAACCAGCCAGCCATTTTGGTTATGGTTTGTTTGTTGTTTTTGTTTTAATTAATTTTAATCTGTTTGTTAGTATCATTAGTGTACGAGTCTGTTTTTGTTTTTATTATCACCAAATGAGTCTACAGATTAATTTCTCTTTTCCTTGATTTATTCTTGTTACTGATTTTATTATCTGTTTTTAAAGCTTGATCTTACCCTGTTAGAAAATGACCTTACAAACATCTTCATATGCATGTCAAGGTAAAAGCATATCTTGGAGGTGAATCTCCTCCATTCTCAGCTGGTCAGCTAGAAGAGGAGGCATCAATATAAATATGCAAGTTAGAGTTGTAAGGAAGCTTTGCAGCAGCAGCAGCCTCTGATTTTGGATAATTGGATTCTTGAGAAGGCAATCAAAGGAGAAAAAACACCATGGCTTGATCCTTCGATTCATCAAAGTATTGAATTGTTGCCTTTATTATTATTTGAGGTAGCATTTTGTTACTCTGAAATTATGTACTTCTTATAGGATAATTGTCAATAAAAGGATGGATATCAAGATATGGAATTCAAGAGCTGCGGCTGTTTAGATGTAGATTTAACTCAACCAACCTATGTTACAGGTATAGGACTACAAACATGTGCATGGTATCTGTCCGAATGCAAGTAGGAGATGAAATAGAAATTAAAGCAGAAGAAGCTAATCCATGCGATGATTTCCTTCTTTCAAGGAGGTTACTTAGGTCAATCAAGTGATTCTTCTGAAGGAACTTGAGATGAAATTTTGACTAGTCAACTGCAAAAATAATTGACAAGTGAATATTGCCAACAAGGTATTGCTTCCCTTTTGTTGTGTGTCCAAATGACATACAGATGTCAGCCTATGTATGGTCGACAAGGATAATTTGTGCATAAACTGGGTTAACCTTATTGTATCTTGGTTTCCTCTTGATGTGATTAAGTATTTGATGATGCAGCAACATTGTGCTTAAGTCTTCCCTTCAATTGAGAAAGTATTAAACCCATCTTAAGGTCCATCATTGGAGAAAGGGAAGCATCAAGCATGGGGAGGTGAAAGTTTACTGATTTACTCATCGTTGGCAACGCTTGAGTCATAAGACTCATAACTATTGTTATATATATGAAACTGAAATGTCATGATTTTCATGACAGTTACTAAGTCACAGCATGCACGATGCTGCATAAGAAATAAAATATATTTCCCAGTCTGTTTTATCTCTGGGGATTCACTCGTTCACATGATTCAAGAGTACAGAGAGGCTTGAGGGAAGGTGTTGGGACTAGGGTCTATCTTAATCCTGCATCATCCATGTGGTGTGTGGGCTTGCAATTATACTCGCTAATTGCTTTTCTAACTGCTTTTGGCCCTTTTATGCGTCAGGAGAGGTAGGTAGTTGTGGTCATTGAAAACTGACCTTAAGGGCTAATTAGGGGTCAATACTCAATACTTCCCACCAATTCAATTTTAATTCTAATAACTTAAGAGTGTCTCAACTAATAAAAGTTTAAAACTCTGAATTAAAAATCTTAGGTTTTTATTTTGAGACAAATCAAAAAAAATTTGAAAAATAAGATAATTATCTTTTATTATATAGATTATAATCATACCAATAGTTATAAATGCTATTTGATTCAGTACCCAACTTGCTGTCAAAGTCAAGATACCTATTTCCCAACGTAGCATGTTAAATTCATGTCAGTCACAGATTGCAAATCAGTGACATTGGTGAACGGTAACATGTGCTCTTGGAGACAGACGATCTTTCAATTCCATTTCAGAGTAGCATATATGAGAGCACATGAAAGACATTTCCTTTTAGAATACGATGTCACAAAGCTGTATCTAGAATAAGCTTCAAAAATCAGAACCATTCATGTTCTTGTGTCAGATGTGTTGTCTTAACATGGTTTGTTGGCAGAAGCAGGGCTTAGACTTGTCCATCAGAGTGGTAGAGATGAAGGGACTTAAAACGTGCAATATATTGCTTTCTGAGAGGTAAAGCCTGTAAAGCATTGGTGATGCTCAATGCTAATGGTTCTCTGCATCTTGGTTGTCTCCTCCTCTGTACAGGAAACAGTTAAAAGCAATTTACATTTTTTTATTAACCAAAGTAAATCATCTTAACGAGAGGATAAAATAAAGAGTACTTTAATGCGTTATTCAAATAAATTTGAAAAGCGCCTCAAGGGTCCTATATGAAATTCTAAATAAATGGACTAGCATTAACAATACTTATTGATGGACTCCAACAAATCACCAACAAAGAAAGACTAGCATTAACATCAGTTATGTATCCCCGGGACCAACAATTAAGATCCTGCGATTCTAAGAACATTAGATGGGCTAATCTTCATAGGATGATGTTGCAAATTGATAAATTTCAATCCAGCAACCCAATGACACACCACAACTCTTAATAACAGAAGACAACACAACTTCAAAATTGCCTTAAATTAATGAATAGGGGACCATTTTGATTCTCTTCATAAAAGCAGGATATAGATAGCCTTTCAAAAAAAAGAGAAAAGATATAGATAGATATCTTAGCTACAATAGATCATCTGAAATTGTCCATCAAACCCACCTCCAAAAAAAAAAAATGAAAAATGAAAAGAAAAGAGAACAATTGAGGACGGGTTGTAAATTGACTAACCAAATTATAAGCAAAAAGGTACTTCTTCATTTCTTTAATAAGGATTTAAACTCCCATTCCTCTTCTTTACTTCGGCGAATTTTAACTAATTGATCTGTTTTATAAAAAAATATTCTTTTATGACTAATGGCTCGATATAAGCTTATATCCCAAAGCCAATGCAAAATAAAAAACATGAAGCAGTTCAAGTGAGAAAGCACGGTGTAGGATGAAGAAAAATGTGCAGTCTATCTGGGGACTAGTCAAGATAAAATTGCATGGAGGATCTGTAAATCTTCTTGAAGGAATTTAAAATTGAGGGGATAAATATGAAAAAAAATATATATATGGGTGGGCCCAAAGGCCCATGAAATTTCATAGAAGATCACATGGATGTGGAAATGTGAGATGGGTTTGTCTACCCTTGAAAAGGTTGCAGCCATACGGTTGTCAGCTCCACGCGGTTTTGCCTCTGTTTCTCATGACACTTCCCTTCTTGCTCTCTCTCATTTGGGCAAATTTTGGTTTACCCACAAGCTTCTTAAGTTTTACCCTTATTTTCAGTGAGTCATGAATAGAGATAAACAGCCTTCATAGCTCACTTTTAATGATTGATTATGCGATATGAATAATCAACTTTTACAAAACTAGGCACTCCTTGTTACCTGCAAAATGAAATTATTCGAGACCTTTCTTTAAGAAATCTTTATTAATGTCTCCCATAAAAATTATTAAAGAATCGTCATAAAATTTGAGTAATATAATATAAATCATCTAACGAGAGGGTTTATAGATGCAAAGATGAATATTTTATATTTTAAATTGTGAAATATTCATTTCGAGAAATATTAATCTTCATTTGGTTGATTTATTTTAAATTTTCAAGAAAAAAAATAGTATTTAACATGTGAATGATGATCATTAAGCAAGATATGAGTCGCATGTGAGTACCTTCGTATGTATCGGAAGAAAAAACGGCACCTTCTTATGGGGAATTGGAATCAAATTAGAAATTGACTTCTATATATTAATTTTTCAATAAAATATAAATAAAACAAATCAATTATATTTACTAAGGTCAAATTGGAACGCCCCGAAAAAACTAAGTTATATGTGAAACCCTAAAGTCAACAGACATTATATAAGAACAAAATGCATATTACCAACTTGTGTACCATGTTTTATAATTTCAAGTATAAAATTCATAAATAAATATTATTTTATAAATTAAATTTAAAATTTAGGTTTTAGAATCAATATTTAAGAAATTTTTTTTTAATTTATTATATTGATATAGAGGTGTGATTATAAGATCATTTGGAGAGTGAGAAAAAATAATATCAAAATATATAAAAATTAGTCTAAAGACATTTTAAATGTAAATTAAAAAACAAAAAACAAAAACAAAAGCCATGTTCTATGGACTATCATAAAACCAATCGTACATTGGTTTAATCTAAAGCTTGCTGACAATTTAGTTCTAAGATTTAAGAATATATAAATCCACCTAGAAAATACCTAACATCAAGTGGTACGGAATTGACCCAGTTTTCTTAAGAAAAAATAAATCATCATCCATTTTCTTTTACTTAAAACAAGGTACTAGCTGAATGGTTCGTTCTAACTCAGTGGTATTGGACTCTAGATTAGTGTTATTTATTTTTGTGAGTGATGTGTTCGAATCCCATGGAACTTATTTCTCTCCTCTTCATATATACTTATAAATAATATCAAAATTGTTAAAAAAAAAAAAAAAGTACTAGCTGGATAATGTATGGATTTACACTTCATGAATTAATTAAGGAAATGAATAGTATAATCTCACATGAACATCCAACATTAGTTCTTATCCCTAAACCCTTACCCGACGATCTCTTTCATCAATGTGAATTTGCAGCATATAATATGAAAGGACATTAATACAATATATTTATTAAAAAATTATAATTTTTGAATTTAAATTAAATACAAGAAATTTAAAATTATAAATTTTAATAGTTGAACTAATAGTTATTAATAAGTATGTTGAATAAAAAATAAACCAATCATTTTCTAATATATACATGTATCATTAATTATTATAAATTCGGATACGTGATACATACTAAATAGAGGTGTATATTTGTCAAGGTATAATCTATACGTTTGAAAATGATATAATCTATAACTTATCAAGGTAAGATTGTTGCGTAGGAAGATATATATATATATATATATATAAATTGTTGCGTAGGAATGCGAATTAATTATATGAGTAAAATCTAAGGATATGTTTGTGATCCCTAACCATATAAATTTACATGAATATGGTTGTTATGAACAATTTGATTTATTTATGAAAAACTACAAATTAAGTTGTATAAACTGGGAAAGGCTTAAGAATGGTTTTGGTTGCTTTTGCTTATAGTTTTTCACATGGAATATTGTGCGGTGAAAGCAATAAACCAAGCACTTAGCCCATTTTGTGCTTTGTTAAAATTGCAAGATAGCTTCAATTATATATATGTGTGCTTGTACTCACTTGTTTTTTAAACTCAAAAAGGTGAATAAAACACTTTGCTTAATTTCTAAGCAAATTTTAACCCACACTATTAGCTAGGCCTAAGAAATTCTTCACCTCTCCTTTCTATTGTCATTGAAATGCTTTGCTAGAAAATGACAAAGTGTTAGAAAGCTTTTGACTTGGCACCTCTTTTATGTTATTCCTAGTCTAAAGTTAGTATATATGTAAATTTTGCATCTTGTGCGATGCTTCTATCAAATGCATGAATGTAAACCAAGACTCATAATACATACACTTTATAAAAACACCAAAAGCCCACATATTATTATTTTATTGAAACTTAATTACAACGGTCAATGACATGGTGGCACTTTCTTTAAGCTCAAGAATTGAGATCAATATACTAATTATCAAAATCTCTAATTTAGTAGATAAAGACATGTTGAGGTTTTAAGATGTTTTAATGGAATATGGTTTAATTAGAACCTCACATTCACAATAAATCAAAAATAGTCGCGACTTATAAATATGAGCTAATTCCTTCCTCAATAAGGACATTTTTAATAAAACTATAAGTTCTATAAACCAAAACACACAATACCTCATGATGTAATCAGGGACGGAGCCAATGAAGGACAAGGGGGGGCAGCCGTCCCCTCTAAACTTTTGAAAAATATTTAATATAGTACTCTAATTTTTGTTTGTTAAAAATTTTGTTTTTATAGTATGGATTTTAAGGATCATTTTAAATGTAGAGAGAATATTTATGATCTAAATAAAAAATTTTCAAAAAATAAGGGTATGATTTAAATAAAGTGAACTTTATGAGAATTTAATTAATTAGGAATTTTGGGTTCTTAAACATTTCCTTTTCTATTAAACCCAAAAAAAGAAAACGTTGATTCTTTATTAGGTGCATTTGGGGTTGCGGTTAGAAGATTTTTCATGTAGTCATATAGTATTTTTAGATATATGTGTGTTTGGTAATTTTTTTTAAATTAATTTTTTTTTAAACTATAAAAAGTTATCATAGATCTATAATAATTTTATATATAAAGCCAAAAACCTCGTTTGGGAGTTTTTTAACTGTGATTTTTATAGAGAACACATAATATTTAATATAATTATAAAATTATCCATTAAAACTCAGTTTCATATAATTTAATTACATCATAATTTATAATATTTTAATAATGAAAACAAATTTTAAAAACCTAATTATTAAAAAAATAATAAATATTATATATTTTAATAATTATATATCTAACAATATTTTTAAATTTTAATTAATAATTAATAAAATTTATCATATTTTATACATAATACTTTTAAAAAATAAATAACCATAATTATATCCTAATTTATAATATTTTAATAATTATA
>BPVZ01000085.1:279559-290860 GCA_020521535.1 Rubroshorea leprosula
TAATTAATTAATAAATTTAGATTTGGCTTCCTGGGCGAGCAAACAAACCTCGAAAGAATCGCTACGTGCCATCTGATTTGCTCAGCGTCCGTTGTGAGTCTGTTCAGATTGAACGTTGTCGTTTAGCCCTCTGATGTTCTGTCCTTAATGACCGAACTACCCTCACCTTTAACAAACCTTATCTCCTTAAGATTCCTGGGCCCTTTTGTCATTCCACATCCCAAAATCTCATGTCGGATCACGTGAGTTTTCCGTGACCTATCAATGTGAATTGGGCCCCACTTTTGTTACTGCGAGTAAATCTCCAGGCTCTTTACTGCAGTGGAAAATGTTTTCAGGGTTGATTCTGTCAGGGTTAATTTGGTAATTTAGGTGATTATTTTTGTTTTTCAGGGTGGCGTGCAAGAAGCGAGGCGGGATCAGGTTCACCGTCAACGGTTTCCGTTACTTCAGCCTGGTTCTGGTCACCAACGTCGCCGGAGCAGGGGACATCGTGCGGGTGAGCGTGAAGGGAACCAACACTGCCTGGCTGAGCATGAGCCGGAACTGGGGCCAAAACTGGCAGTCAAACGCCGTCTTGGTTGGCCAAGCCCTCTCCTTCAGGGTCACCGGCAGCGACGGACGCACCTCCACCTCCCACAACGTCGCACCCGCTAATTGGCAGTTCGGTCAAACCTTCACCGGAAAGAATTTCCGTGTCTGAGTCCTTTAAATTTCCCTCCATTTTAAACTCCATTTTTTTTCATCTTTTTTTACTTTGTGTTCCCCGCCCTTCCTTTTTTCCTTTATTTTCCCGGGAAAATTTTGAAGTGGGACGTACCAAAAGGGTAAAAATAACAGTCTGTCAAAAGAAAATGGTAATAGATAAAGAAGGTTATTAAAGTAAAAAAAAAGTGTCTGCAGTAACTTTATATATATTTTTACCTTTGTTGTTTTATTACTTTTGGAGTTTTTATATGGCTGGTAATTGATGGTAAAATCCAGCAATGGTGAAATATGTATTGTAAGAGCTGAAGCGGCTGCAGGAGGCAACAAAACATGTAGCCGGCAGTTCTTGCTCATATAATACTCTCCATTATTAATATATATAATTGTCATGTTTCAAATTTTCAATTCTCTTTATTGCTCCTCATCTTCAATTTTAATGTGAATTAATTTATTTCGTCTGTTTTTTGAAAATGGAAAATTTTGGGGAAGGAGACTTGCAACTTGCAATCCTAGCATTGTGTTGAAACCTTTGAAGGGTGGCTCAATTGAATGTCAAGGTGCAAAATTTAAACTTTAAAACTTGTGAAAAGAATTTGAAGATTAAGAAAAATATTGGATCTCAAGGTGTGAAACTTGAACTTTAAAATGGGTGACAACTAACAAACAATTTTGAGGAGAGGTCATCGATGTTATGACTCATTATCAACTGTACTACGAAATAAATAAGAATAGAGTTAGTTAAACCCATGAAGGTTCTGAGCCTTTTTAAAAGGTTATGAAGCATTAGATGGCGTTATAATGTGAAATTTATTTGACGGGTGGGAATGAAATGAATGTGAAATTTACATTAAATGTGAGATGGGTACCGGAGTTATTCAGGGCACCAACCTCGAAGGGGCATGTCGGTGGATGAGCAGGAAGACGTGTGGGGTACTGGGCTGGGACTTGAGCAACCATGGTGAAGCTGTCTATTTATCTTTTCCTTTGTAGTGTTGTGGCACTGAGGCTGAGGCTGAGCCATCTTTTCATTCTTCTTGATTTGGTGTCGTTTTGAAAATTGAAGCGCTGAATAAAGGAATCTTCTTTAACCCAAATAAATCAAAAGGTTTCTTTAGCTATTCCACTCTAGTCCTACAGAGATCACTTTTCTTGTGAACCATGCACGGTTCTTTTAGATAAAGGGTAAAAGGTCCATTTCTCTTCCCTTTGGAATCCATTGTTTTACGAAGTGATCAGCTTACAAAATTATGGATAAAACAAAGGCAAAGGAGGAGATATAGCCGTTGATTTATTTTTTTTTTTAATTTTTAATTTTTAAAAACGAGTAGGCCGGTGGATAGCCTTTGTCAAGATATATACCTATTTGGAAAGAAAGGAGAATGGAGAATGGGAAAAATTGGAGTAAGAATGGAATATAATGCTACATTTTCTATGGTTACAACATCAAAAAATGGAGATGAATGAAAAAGGGGAAGGGTGAAGTGGGGTCGGTTTTTCACTTGTTTGAAATAAATTCTGTGAGAATAATTCGATCTTTTTTTCCTTCAATGGTGCAGCAGGACAAGGTGTTGTTGGTCGGTTGATTGATAAGGATGAATTGGATGAACTACGAGTAATTTTTGGGAACAAATTGGAAGGAAAATATGTACCAGAAGGATTAGTTTTTGCTTGAAATTTGGAATAAGAGGGATTGCACACTAACAACCTGCGGTTAGATTGTACCAATGTAAGGGCGCGATTTTAACCCTATGTTGTTTTGAGATAAAATCTATAATTTGTTTGGAAGGTAAAATGGTTGTGAGTCTTAATTTATATATATTTATTGATATGTAAGATAATAAATAAGAGAATAAATACTTTCTGTTTTCATCATAAATTGCATTTTTTAAGTGATATGTGTTAATGGACGAGGTAAAATCAAATTTATTGAAGGAATGCATATCTGTAAAATTGGTTGGGAGGATAAAGATTATTCAGTTTGTTGTAGTTTGAATTTAAAAGAAACAAAAATCCCTAAAATTTGGGAGAAAGTTCAATTGAGAAGTTATCTGTGATCTGAACAACTAGCAATGAGGCCGGGAGATAGTTTACAAGAAGCATATAAATTGAAACTTTCTGATTTTTCAACACACATGGCCAACCCTGCACAAAACTCATCAAATTTTCAATTCTTTAGTTTCATAGTGACTGCTTACCTTAGCTTTCATATTTCAGTTTTAGCACAGATTTCAATAGATTTAAATTATTTTTAGCATTCAAATACGCAAATTAATTTGTGTAATTGCTTCTTTGATTTCCTTTCATGTAATAAACATCAAGTTTACTCTAATTTGCATTTTGTTCAGTTCATTTAGGATCTATTAATTTAAATTCATGGTATTGGTGAAGTCCTTGAGATTGTCCAAGGCAGATTAGTAACCCATTCTACAAGAAGGCATATTTCCCTCATGCAAATCATCTGAAGAGCGCAAAGCTCAATTTTAAACCAACTTTTTCCAGCCATCCTGACATAGGCTAACCGCGTGGAAGAAGAGGGTCATTGGGAAAATCCTCTTTTCTTACTTTTTAGCAAAGTAAATGACATGCTTGCATTCAAATTCTGCACGTGCGAAGCCACTTAAGAATTTTTGAGGCAACAATCTTTTTGTGGCATGCCTGGTGGGACCTCATCGTGTCTCACTTAGTTTCTAGATCCACTTTTTTTGTATCCAAGAAGAGGCGCAGTTATGCCACCCAATAACAGGAATAGGGATAAAGAGGTTCAGCCACCACAAGCTGAACATGCAGATGATAGCCCACTCCACTTTGAGGGAGAAAATGATCCCATTACTTTTCCCCCATTTTCACCTTTAGCAAAATGATTCTATGGAAATCTAGTATTCAAGGAGAAAGAGGTGGATCGTGGGGGTGACTTTGTTAAATCAAATAATGTGATCAGAATCTTGACAAAGCGTATGGAGTTAGCATGCAAGGACTAGACCCAAATTATACAAAAACTCCTTGAGAACTAAGCATAATCTTCTAGACATCATGAAGAGGCAATAAGACAATATATGGTTAAACCAAGATGGGTTTTTGAGAAAGACACTAGAGCAATGAGAAAAACTGAGGATGAGAATCATAAAACATTGCAAGCTATTTTAGATCAGGTGGTTGAACAGGTGCGTCAGCTCATACCAGAACTACCACTACTAGCTCAGGCAGTGGATCCTCACAGGTAAATCCAGAATCCATCGGCTTCAATGCTTAGGGGGCAAGTCAATTAGCCACATCTACCTACACGAAACCAACCAGCAGTTGGTGGTTCAATGCAGCTAGAATCAGTAGAGGTTGCACCATGTGTGGCAAATATGGGAAATCAACAACATCTTCAAGAAAAGATCGACAAAGGGATTTTGCGGTCCCATAAAAGGCAAAGGAAACAATGGGAATTGATGTAGACCCATTCTTAGACTTGTCTATTGGAGCGAACGTGGTAGATCTCCGGAGTCTTATCAAGGATAGAAATCAATCATACTTCAAGTGCAGACTTACCGCTAATGACTTGAGATGAGTCATTAAGAAGGCCAAAACTTGCAAAGATCAAGCCATATTAGATTCTTCACGAAGAAGAAGGTACATGGGGCATGATCTGAAGCAATAGAAAATTGGTCCAAGTTAGAGTGCTGTGAAATATGGTTGAAAGGAGCAACCTAGGATGGTGAACCACCAATCAAATCTCCTAGCCGAAAATGGGAGCAAGTGGTTCATCCAAAGTTTCCTAAAGCTCAAAATCCCAAGACTTTGAGGTGACACTTACAACGTAAGAGAGCAGAAGAGAGGTGCCAGCAACAAATGGAGAATTTGTGAGGCATGGCAGATCTGGCTTAGCCATTCCCAACGAGAATGAAATCCATCTGGGTCTTGAAAGACAAAGGCAGGGCATTAAGTAAACATCACCAGAAGATGAAAAACAACCCAAAAGTCCAACTTCTCCCCAAGTTATGACTATAGAGGCTAGTGAGGAAACTAGCTTGAAAGCAACGTTCAAGGTGGCAAAAGAAACAGAAAATTCAATGGAGCAAGAAACCATCCAATTTGGTGAGTTTCTATGAATTTGTCTTATTTGGTGCTTACTCTTCTTCTAGTCTTCCAAGGTAAAGAAGAACCAGAATCTGTAGATTACCAGCAGGCAGATTAGATTGAGGAAGGAATTATTAAGATCCTTACAAAGGAGGATGAAAATGAGATTTCAACAAACAAAATTATTTTTGAGAAGCCAGAAGAGAAGATGGCCAGACATATAAGGCCGTTATACATTCATGCTCACATGGATGGTATGCTAGTCAATCAAGTTCTGGTAGACAATGATGCTTTTGTTAACGTGTTGCAAAATTGTATGTTACACAGAATCAGCAAATCTTTGAAAGATGTGATGGAGACAGAAGTGACGATCAACGACTTCACAGGTGGAGCAAATCACTCAAGGGGAATTCTGCCAATAAAGCTCAATGTGGGAAACAAAACTCTCATGTGTGCATTCTTTGTGGTTGACACTATAGCAACTTATAATACATTACTTAAAAGAGATTGGATCCATTCTAGTCGGTGTGTTTCTTCAACTTTGCACCAGAAATTGATATTCTGGAATTGTGGCAAAATTGAGGTTGTGAAAGCTGATGACAAACCTTTTGTGGCTATCACCAATTCGGTGGAAGCTCGTTATTAAGACGAAGAAATTCGGGCCATCTGCTTCTTTGGGATGGACTGTAATGGCAGATCAGCTAGAATTACTGTCAGTACCAGATCCACACTCACTAAATGCATAGTGAAGGAGGTTTGCAATGAGCTTTTTTGGCCTACAGTAATTGTTCCTTTTAGGTTGAGGGAGGAACCAGAAATTGAAAAAATTCCATGAGGAGACAATACATCAATTGCTAAAAAATGGAGGCAGTGGAAGAAATCAAAAGGAAGTTAGCAGCCTATCTTGCAAAAAAACAAATCCGTGTAAATAGATTTGAGGTAGTCCACGAAGGTGAAAAGGAAGATCTAACAGAGGAAGTTACTTTGGAGGGGTTAGATTTGGCTCCAACCAAACTTGACGATCTGAAAGCAGAAGTACAAGATTCGCTAGAGGAGGTGTTGATCTAAATTTGTAAGCCAGCCAGATTTGGTCGTGAGCAATCATATTGACTAAATTATGACTGTGTTAGATTTCAAGTTGTCGCAAATCAACTATGAAACAAAGGCTATGAAAGAGGAAAGCTGATCTTTGATTTTGGAAACTGCATTCAAGTTTGCCTCCATATTTGTGAGAAGTTTGTTGTGTTGTTCTGCCAAGCTCTTTTTTGTCTATTCCGCAAGGGGAATCTATTTGTTTGGTTTTGCAAGCTTGGCTTTAAGGTTTGAGATCTTTTCTTTTAGACCCTGGACTTGTTTAACATGTGCATTTTGGTGGTTGAAATCTGGCACGTGGCATTGGCGGTAGGAGTATGCCTGCGATTTATTTAATTATAAACAATTAAATTTATTTTTATAAAATCAAGTGTTGGGGGGCATTGTTTACACCATAAATTGCATTTTTTAAGTGATGCCACGTGTTAATGGATGAGGTGAGATTAAATCTACTGAAGGGATGCAAATTTGTAAAATTGGTTGGGAGGATAAAGATTATCTAGTTTGTTGCAGCTTGAATTTAAAAGAAACAAAAATCCCTAGAATTTGGGAAGAAGTTTAGTTGAGGAGTTATCTGTGATATGAACAACAAGCAATGAAGCGGAGAGATAGTTTACAAGAAGTGTATAAATAGAAGCTTTTTGATTTTTAAACACACATGGCCAGCCTTACACAAAACTCATCAAATTTTCAATTCTATAGTTTCGTAGTGACTGCTCACCTTAACTTTCATATTTCAGTTTTAGCACATATCCTAGTAGATTTAAGTTATTTTCAACATTCAAGTACGCTAATTAGTTTGTGTAATTGCTTCTTTGATTTCCTTTTGTGCAATAAACATCAAGTTTACTCTATTTTGCATTTTGCATTTTGTTTATTTAGGATCTATTAACTTAAATTCACGGTACTGGTAAAGTCCTTGAGATTGTCCAAGGCAGATTAGCAACCTATTCAGCAAGAAGGCATCCCTCCCTATTGCAAATCATCTAAAGGGTGCAAAACTCAATTTTAAACCAATGTTCTTCTAGCCATCTTGATGGAGGTTCACCACGTGGAAGAAGAGAGTCATTGGGAAAATCCTCTTTTCTTGCTTTTCAAAAAGGTAAGTGGTACGCCTGCATCCAGATTCTGCACATGCAAAGTCACTTTAGAATTTTTGAGAAAGCACTTTCTTTTATAAATTTTTTTAAAATTATCTCAAAATTTAAATTCCTAACCACTGAAAAGGTGCTTAATCCAGGGTGGTGACTGTTGATAATAATTGTAGCCTAGGTTCCAAACTCTAAAGTGACTGATGAAGAGGATTTTGTGATTTTGTCATTAAAAAAAAGACTAATGAATTTATGCGGACAGCGAACTAGGGGATGCAATTTTAACGTGATATGGACTGATAGCCCAGATAGCCAATTCCGGGGTCATGCGAACCAATGAAAGCCCATTTACCAGTCAGTAAAATAGGATAAAAGAAGGAACACGCCGTCTGTGGGAATCGAACCCACGACCACGTGGTTAAAAGCCACGCGCTCTACCGGCTGAGCTAAGACGGCATTTTAATCATCAATTTAACAGTAAATACTTAAATTTACTATTTTGAAAACAACAGATTTAAGACTGACGATCGTACGAAATGATCCATCGTAAATTCAATCATTAAATCCTCACATCCGCCTCCACCAAAAAAAAAAATTTCATAGACTGAATCAGGATAATATTCACTCAATTTACGTGACTGTATATGCTCACATTGAAAAGATAAGCCACCGAAAAACTCAAAATAATACAAGAGACAACATTACACGAGAATGAACTCTCTAGGAGGTACTTAGCAGGGGTTAACTCCTAAAGCATCATAAAGTGATGACCCCTTTGTGTTTCTCTGGTGAAAGTGATACTATAAATCACGGAAAGCAAAATGCAACGAATTTCCAAGCTTATTGTTATGAAACTGAAAGAACTTGTTTGTGTTGAATTTATCTACTGTCTCAAAACTCTGTTTGAGCTGAAGACAAAGTTCTCTTCACCAGCAATGGTCGAGTGCAGCCTTCCTGCAGCCCAGCCATTGTTTAAAGCACGGACAGCAGCACGGGCTGGGTCCCCTGTTACATGGCTTCCCTCAACCTGTTTTTCAAATTCTGGAAGACCACTTGCCTTCCTCTCTTTCCTTCTCTTCCTCTCCTCATCTCTTTCCTTCCTCAGCCAGCTTTCAACTGTTCTCTGCAAACACAACTCAATGAGGCATTCCAAAGACACAGACCAGAGGCCAAAAGGGAAGATAATGAACGGAATTTATACAATATTGCATTTTAAGAAATATTTCCATCGTAGTGTTTAATAAAATGGCCACATTTAGTGACTTTCAAAATGTACCATGGCCGAGATCTAGGTTTTAAGTTTTGAATGAGAAAACTACCATTAGTGATAAATTGCTGATTTCCTTAAGCTTATCCATTGGCATTGCTAGCTGTAACTTTCCATGAGCCACGTAGACCTGGAACAAAATTAGGACTTAGAAGCCAAGAAAATGGTAGTAGGTCATCTACTTATTTATCTATTTGTTTACTCAAAGAATAACAGTTCTAGAAAAGGAGTTCTTCTAAAGGAAAAGCAGTCGTAAAAAGAAACCGAGACATACAACATGTGATGGCCACTCCTCTAGACCATCAAATATATGAGTTGCATAGATAATTGTGGCACCACGCTCTTCACATTCCTTTCTAAGGAAATTCAGAAGGTCAGCCCTTGCTAGCACATCGAGGTCAACTGTTATCTCATCAAGAAGAAGAACCTAGATGAACAAGGCAGACGTTAAAATTGAAATTTAAAACAACTGAGACAAATAGATTTTGAAGTTCCTTAAGGAAGGTTTAAATTGATGCTTTGCAAAGGTCCAGCCTAGCACTTTCGAGTACCAAACGAAAATGTGGAGATACCTTGAATGGCTTGAGGAGACCCATACAAATTTGGACTCGCCTTCTCTGACCATCAGATACCTTGTGCATCCTCCATGACATATCAACACCTAATACCTACACCAAAAGAGAGAGTATGACTTAGAAATATCTGCAAAAAAAAAAAAAAAAAAAAGAAAAAGAAAAGAAAAAAGACTTGAACTCTGGGAGATAATTAATCTGAGGACTCCCTCAAAGAACAATTAATTTCTTCTTCCCTTCTCCACCATGCATTACAAGTTACCTAAGTTCACTATAACATTTTCTGCCCCAGGCCTACAGCTCGATTATGATAAGGCTTTTATTGTTAACTTAGGTGCCAGCATCCATTGTGTTGTGTCTTACCTTGATTAGTTCGTCTCTTCTTCGAGGATCAGTACCTGCAACTCCAAAAATCATTTTCTCTGCCGAGACATCCATTTGTATTGGAACCTCAAATCCTGCAAAAGCAACATCACGCCTCCACTGCAGAAGGAAAGTTCTGTAAGTTGTATCTCAAATATCAAATCCTGCATATAGGTCAGTACAGCAATACAAGTTTGAACGGTGTAACTTACAAATAATATAGACATAATCCCTGAACCTGATGTAATCAAGAGAACTTAAATTATAACTTTCATTTCTTTGTCATATTGATAGAAGAGAAGTTACCCTTTCTATTACTTCACAGTTTACAGTGAAACTGTTCTGCCACTCGACCCAACAGTTTCCCATGAATCAACAGATTTGATTTTGATTTCAAATCACCAACATGACGCGTATGTCATACATCCTGAATAGTCCTAGATGAAATAATTTTTAAAGATACCTCTCCTTCTCCAGGAACCATTCAAAAACTTTATTAGCCTTTTTTTTTTTTTTTTGGGTAAACAACCCTTTAACTTCAGCTGACTGGTTTTAAAGAGATATAAAGAAATATTTAACTTAGCTCTTCTGTGTCTTTTACAAATTGGTCATCTCACACAATTTGCCTCAGAATGCATACAAGTCAAGCTGAATTTAACACAGAGAACAGAATACTAGAACCATACAATCCACTAAATGATTTGAAGAAATTAAAGAATTAAGGCAAGAGATAAGATTGTTTGAAAACTCCAACCTCTCCTCCAAGATAGCAGAGATCACCGGAGGACGTCAAAGCAGTATCGTGGAAAGCTGATCTTCCTAGCACTCGAACCATATGCGGCTCCACCATGTGCTTTCCTCCCAATATCTTCAATATCGTTGTTTTCCCTACCAATTATGGAAAAGATAGGGGAAAGTAAACATAAATCCAAGTCCATTTCTATTGAGAAATAAACGAACTCACCAGCGCCATTGGATCCGACGAGGAGACATCGATCGCCGGCATTAAGCGTGAGAGAGAAATCGTCAATCAGAGGTGTGGATCCGAGTGGCGGATTGCCGTCAATTCCAGGATAAGTGAACTTCAATCCGTTGATCTCCACCGTCGAAGGCAAACGCTCCGTCACTGCCATCTTCTTCCTCCTCCTCCGGATTAGCAGGCAGGTAGTAGGTGAGTACTTTTGTCACCAAGACTTTTCAAAGCGCAGCATTTATATCCTCGTGTTCGCTCCGAAACGCCGATGAAAATCCAAAAACTGTTTCTTTGTTTTTTGCGTACGAAGACGGAAATAGACACGTGGCCTCGTTCCTGCCAAGAATGTCCGGAAAATTAGTAACCAAACGAAGGGCAAATTTGTAAAAAGAAACACCCAAAATTAAACTTAGGGTTTTAGTTGAAGATCCAGGATTGATGCAATACTGGTTTTCTGATTCAGGGATTGTGCTTGAAAATGGCAGCAATTTATAGCCTTTATATCATCAATAAATCGGGTGGTTTGATCTTCTACAAGGTACAATTTTCGGATTTTCTTTTTGTTTCTTGGGAAAATATTGGGCAGCATTTTTCTCCAGGGAATAGAAAAGGAAAGGTTTTTCTGGTTAAGCTTAGTGAAATTTCGCGTTTTTCGTTTTAGGATTATGGTTCTAAGGGGCGCATGGATACGAATGATAGCTTGAGAGTGGCAAGTTTGTGGCACTCGATGCACGCAATCTCTCAGCAGCTATCACCCACCACTGGCTGTTCCGGCATTGAGCTCCTTGAAGCTGATACATTTGATCTCCATTGCTTTCAATCCCTTACTGGTACTTTTCACTGTGGACTTTGTTATTGCATTTTAATTGCTGACTGAAATCTGAGTGGGGAAATAGAACTTGAAGAATATTTGAGCTGAATTATTATGTTACTTATTATTAGTAGATAGAATATGGAAATGGAAATGGAATTTCTTTGGAGCTTATTGAAGGTACTCTTTTTTTATTTGGTTAAGGTGCCAAAGAAGGATCTTGGATGCTTTTATTATCGAATTTGGAAGCAGTTGCTAGTATCTGCCGTTTTAACAGACTTAACTTCACCATGTTTTTATGGCTTATTTTGCTCTAAGCAACAATTATAGTCTAACAACTATTCTCAGTGGTTCCTACCCCC
>BPVZ01000085.1:290960-303176 GCA_020521535.1 Rubroshorea leprosula
TTCTCAATAATGGTTGTGTATGCAAGTTTAGGCTTAGAACAAAACTGAGTTCTTACATTGCAAATCTTACAAAGCCACTTAAATATGGTGTTTATCCCCCTAGCAAAGTCTCTCATATATGAACCTGTCTCCCCATTCATATCAGTGGTTTTCTATTTTGATTTTTGAGTCAATTCCTGTTGTAAAACAATTTTTTTTCACCATAAAAATTTGTCTGTCAGAAGCCTAGGAACTGCAATGCAGACTCTATTTAAGCCTCAAATCTGCGAAGAAGCTAATGATGCTTGGAAGAATATATATGTTGCCTGTTGAGGTTGAACTTACAATTTTGAGACAATGTAAGGTACCACCAATGATTTGGTGTTGCAAGTTATGTGATTTAAATGGACAAGTAACATTTTATGGTGTCTTGATCTGCAATTCTTGCTTTTTAAGTTGATTTTACAATTATAGGAGTGAAATTTGGAAGCATTCTTAAAATGTCTTTTCTTTTAGCCTCATGATTCTAGACATTCTGCTGGGGAAAATATAGGGGCATGAACATATAATATTTATTTATACTTTTTGGTTATACAGAAACGAAATTCTTTGTGGTTTGTGAACCTGGGACACAGCACATGGAGGCTCTCTTGAAAGTCATCTATGAACTATACACGGATTATGTCTTGAAGAATCCCTTCTATGAGATGGAGATGCCTATTCGATGCGAACTCTTCGACATCAACTTGACACAGGCGATTCAGAAGGATCGTGTTGCCTTGTTGGGACGATGAACCCATTCAACATTACCAAATTGTTTTTCTTTTGTTATCTTCATGTGTACATCTCCAGTATGAAAGGTTCTGTGCCAATGCTGAAGTATTTACAGCATCGGATTATTATTAGAGTTGTCTTTTTCAATTATTGGTTCAAATGGGCAAGTTTTAAAATCTTAATTTCAATAAGAAACATAAACTATTAGATGAAGAGGTCTTATGAATTGTGTTTTACAATCTAGTTCTAGTATAGTCTCAACGTGGCAAAACTCTATATTTAGGTCTTTGAATTTTCTCTAGTTTTAGATTAAGTAAATGAATCTTTAAACTTGGTAATTTAAATAATTTATTTATTTTTTCTTTATAACAGATTTAAAATTTATTTGTGCATTATTTGTATGTATAAAGTATTAATATATCATTATTTACGTGATCCATATTGATTTTATCCATATAAATAAGACACAAACTAACATTAAATCTATCATAACAAATAGGTTTATATTACTAAGACCAACAAGTTTAATGACTTATTTGTTTTAATAAAAACTAAGGGGTTTAATTAAGAATCTGAAATAAATTTGAGACTTAATATAAGGTTTTGGCGTTTTGCCTTTAAGAAAACCAAAAAAAAAAAAAAAAATCATTTGGGTCTATAGGTTTTGTAGGGAAGGGTTGGGCCTTCGGGTTGTTGGGTTGGAGGTATAGGCTGAGGGCGTAGATGTTTAATGACTGCATTTATAAAGTGTACATCCTACCGAAACCACTTGGGTCTTGGGCTTCTTCTCACCGATCCCTATACGATCTGCTCTGCAGTTTTCTGTACCATTTTCAGTGTTTATTTAATAGGAGAGACTCCTTGTATTCCTAAGCTGCCCCACTGCCAGGGGGCTCCCTGTGAAACTTTATCAGGACACATCCTTCTATATCACCATCCAATGAAGGCATGAATGGTGGTGATCTTAAGGTGCAGGTACACAACGGTGAGTTGGGTATTTACCTTTGAAAATCTCCCCTCATCCCGCACCACCTGAAAAATGCTTTAGGCTTTTCAGAGTGTGGGGCTCAAACTAAAAGATTGTGGGAGGATGAAGATCTCCCTCAATTTTACAATTTCTTTGACCTGTCAAATCATCTTCTATTACTCTCCAAGCATTACCCTCCTATTCTGCTTCCCTCTTTTAGCCCTTATATATATATATATATATACAAAATATCAATTGAGCTTGTATCCAATCTCAATGAGAGGGAGAACTACATCTCAGTTAAGATTTTCAAAAAAAAAAAAAAAACTACATCTTAGTTAAGGGGTAAGAGTCATTCGGTTTAGGTGCATATATTATATTTTATTATATTTTTTATATATAAAAAATAAAAATAAAAATTAATTTATTAATTATTTAATTAAAAATATTTACACTATACAAGTGTTTAAATTAATATTATTTTTTTAGTAAATTAATAAAAGTAAAATAAATGTACTGCTAAACAAATTCAACAGTAAAATAAAAATATTATTTGATTTATAAATTTATTAAAATATTTTTAATAAATTTGTTTTTAATTCTTTAATAATATTTTAATTATTCAGTGTCGTATCGTGAAGTTGCCCAACCAGTGACGATATTTAATTAATTAAAATATCTTTATTACTTTGAACCTTTCTGCATTTATTGAGAAATTTTCATAATTAAGATAAAAATATTTTATTTGAAATATTATTAAATCACTGTAAACTCAATCGAAAACGATTCTATGGTTGCAATTTTTCATTTTAAATTTGTAGTGTCTCTGTCTTGTGCTTTGTAATTAGGTCCCATATATTTCATTTTTCTTTTGCTTTTTCCTTTCTCTCTCCTTCTCCACCTGCTTCTTCTCATTATGGTAATTAAATACCATTACTAAATTTCACTAGTTTTGCACTTGATCACAAGCTGGATGATGGCGATGGAGACAGGAGATGTTCACAGGCGGCGTAAAAAGAGGAGGTTACAGGACGAATTCGAGGCGATGAATTGCACTAGGGTGGAAAATGGTAGGGGTAGGTTTTAACTGACTTATCACGTGGCAAGTATAGGGTTCCAAGTGTATCTTTGGTAAATCTAGTAAGAATTTTTATTTTTTTTAATGATTTATATTTTATAAATTTAAAATTTTTTTAAAAAATATATATAGATTTTTTTAATTTTAAAAAAATTTTAAATAATAAATTTTAAAAAATTTTAAATTTATATTTTTTATAAATTTATTTATTTATCTTTATTTTTTTAATAAAAATTTAAATTTATCACTAATAAATAATAAAAAAATAAAAATTTATAAATTCACTAAACATACTCTAAATCTTATTAGAAATTAGGATTATTATACATTTTTTTTTTTAAATATATATCATAAGTTTTTTAAAAATAGTGATATAATTATAATTTTTTAATATAGTTGTTTATATATTATTAAATAAATATATATACCTAATATCATAAATAAGAAATAAATAATATTTAAATTTATATAAAAAATTATTTTTAAATTATTTTTCATTCGTTCATGATTCTTTTTATTGTAATATACTTCTTTTATTTCAAGATAATTTTATTTTTTTTACTTTAAAATTTTTAAAATTAATTGTTATTTTTTAAAGTAAATAAATATTTTTTTATTTTAATCTATCATTATTTATTTATATTAATTAATTATTTAACTACAAAAAAATTTTATCTTTTATTTTTTAAAAGATATTATAAATAAACATAATAAATAACTCTAACTTTTTAATTTAAAAAATTTAAAAATATTTATTTTAAAATGAAAAGAATAAAATTATTATTTTATGCAAAAAAAAACCACAATTATCTTTTTTTTTTTTTTTGGTTCCCCATCTGGTATCCGAAGCTTCGCCCCGACTACTCCGACTCGACCAGCTGTGACGCACCAAAATGATGGGTGAATCTCCCAACAAAAACTGCTGTGTACACAAGTTCTCGACAATTATCTTTCAACAAGAATCTTACTTGATAAAAAATATACAGTTAAAAACAAGAAACTGCAAAGGTATAGCCTTTTTACATGGGATTGGCAAACAGGTTGATACATTATTGTTTGGAGGGCAAAAGGGGATGGGAGGGGATTACAATAAAAAGAAACTGGCGGTCAGCTCGTCACTCTGTTCTGACTAGGGTTTTTTTTTTTTTTTTTTTGTACCGTTACCACTCCACTAGTATTAAAGACAGAAAAAATTCTGAAACCGAAATTATAGAGTGACAGGGAAAAGTGAACCGACGTTACTTATCACTGACACCCATTGCGCGCCCCCCCCTGACTGCACCAGAAGGTCCCGTCTCCATCCACCTCGTCTCCTTGTGCCGCGAAACGCGGACTACAGTCCGCCCCAACCCCGCCCTTCTGGGTCCATCGCCAGGTGGCGCCAGTATCCTCGGTATTCCCCCGTCCAATGATAGCTTCCAAAGACCCCTCCCTCCCGTTCTAATTTCTACGGCTCTGTTGCTCTATGATCATCTATCGGTCATGTTCGAAGTCCTCGAATGGACGGTGGATGCTTTCGTAGATATAAAATTAGAATGTGTAAGGATAAGTCCCGGTTCGTTAATTTCGGATCGTACTGTAAGAATTTTTTAATGATTGAAGTGAAGTTAAACTTAGTATTTTTGATCAAACGGGCTACATAATAAATATAGTGGGTATATCTACATCTGATTTATTATATAATTTTTCGGTCTCGAATTTGTAATCGGTTTCAAATTTATCTCTTTTAAGGATACGTGACACTTCGATCATCCTACTAAGCAAGTCATGTGGATAAATACCTATAAATACCTCATGAATGCCTATAAATACCCTCAAGGATCACGTAAAAAAAGTAATTGAAACTATCCTAAAACTCCTTTTTTATTAGTTCAAAAATAGATTCAATTATTACTGATTTAAGTATCAAAGTGTCTATCCTAAAAACCCATCTCAGGACTTTACAGATTCATTCGAAGTAAAATCGTAAACTAAAGAAAGATTTCTAATTTGATGCAATTACAAAATAAACATCGGTTGTGATCTGGTGGGGCCAAGAGTGACTGCATTTTTTTTAGGATTTTAGTTGAATAAAAATAATTATTTTTTATTTTTTATTCATTTTATTCATATACTACACTATTTAAATTCATAATTTTTTATTTTTTTTAAAAAAATAATTATTAAATTATTTAAATAATTAACAAAAATAATTATATCTTTTGGAGTGTATTTCAGTATTTCTTACTGAAAATGATAAAGAGTAATTTTTTTTTAATATTTAGGATAGAATTCAAACTCTACGTTGTCAGTTTTTTTACAAGAGAAAGATGATTATTATGCCATAAGGATGTTTTTTATAAAAAGTAACTTTGGAATTATTTTTTAATATAAATAATAAATTATATAATAAAAAATAATATTTTTAATCCATCTTCATCTGTCTTAATTTTGTTGGGCTAACTAACTTATATAATTATATTGGTGTTGGTAAGAGAAAAATTAAAGAAAGAATATTTGAAATTATATTGTTTTATTAAAATATAAAAATTTAATGATTAAAATAAAAAATTAATGAAATGATGTAATTTTATTTTTTTTAATTTTTTAAAAGTTTTATTATTAAATAATTTATTCTTATGTTTTAATTTATAAAACCATGCTTATACTTATAGTATATTTGATTTAAAAAACAACAAAAATAATTTATCAATTAAATTACGATATTATCAAATATTAACTACAATCTAATTAATTAAATAATCACCCCTATTTTCTCTCCTTACTTCTATTTCCCTTCAACCAAAGAATTCAACCCTTGAGTAATACCCTCACCGTTTCTAACTGCGAGACATAAATACCTAACCCCCTACTTGACACGTGCCTAGTGTGTCCTGCTTCCCCAATAATGCAAGTTGGGTATCCCCTATCGTCCGCCCTAGATGGCATCCTGTGGATTCCACTTTCCATTTTAAAGTCAAACAGCATCTTTCAAATCAAACGGCCCTGATCTTACTGTTATTTCCTAAACATGACCGGCGCGTAATCCCCCCTCCCCCTAAACAAACCCGAAAACGGAAACCGCGAAATGACGGAAGGAAGGAGGCGCAATTTAAGCGCTGAAATCGAGCTTACGCCCTTTCAAACCACTGTTTATGTGTAGTTATATATATGTACTGTGCTCGCTCTCCCCTCCCCCCTATTCGTATGTACGTATTACGCATGGCGGAGGTCAGCAGAGCAGAACGTGGAGGAGGAGGAGGGAGGAGCAGTGGGCGGTGCTGACGCTAGTACATTCCATGAACCACGTCAGCGTCGACCTTTGAATACCGACCGTTCGCTGCGGCTTTTGCCTCCTTTCACCCCCTACTCGCGTGCCCTTTCTGTCAGATCTCTTTTTTGGCTCTCTAAAAAACCCACTCACTCTCTCGTTCTGTATCTTCAATTCTTATTTCTTTTCCTTTTTTGTTGTTTTTTTTGGATCTCTCTAGTCTAATCTCCGTTCCGTCTAGTCTAGTCTAGTTGCTTCCACTTTGTTTTCTCTCTAGCTCTGGATTTTTTTTTTCTTTCTTTAGGGTTTTAAAGAGTCTGGTTTTGGTTCTCCTATCTCTGAAGAGATGAAGATGCAATGAAGAAGATGAAGTTTGGTTTCTGCAACTCGAAGAGAGAATAGTAAGGATTTTTTTTTTTTTTGCTCTTTCACTATGTCATTTTTGCTTTCAAACAATTCAGAATGTAATTGTTTGTAGTGTAGGTTTCCCCTGTTTTGTTCCTGACTCTGTTTTCTCCGGATAAGCTTATACAATTTTATTTGCTTTAAAACAAAACTTTACTTCTTTTTGTTTCAAAGTCTCAATTTCATCACAGATCCTTTGGTGAAGAAATTTGTAGTCTTACAGCTGTGATTTTTTAAAGTTTTGTATTTTCATAATTTTAGCATATAATCACACAATCGATTTTGGATTTGTATTTTTAGTAAGAAAATCAGTTTCCTGAAATAAATATGCAAATTGAGAAGAAATATAGCTTTGAAGGTACACGTGGATGGTGTGGTTTGCAGGGACTTGGAAGGACTCTTGTTAACCTAAATACAAAAATGTAGCATTGAACAGCTGAGGTTAAGAAATCATGTTGTCCTTAGGAGATTTGATGATTTAATGCTCAATTTTGAAATTGATATTTGGTATACTCTATTGTACCGCCTTGGTTTTAACTGCATACCAGTGCTAGAATTATGTTTTGGGAAATTTTTTATGTATATGTGCAGAAGTGTCTCCAAGTTGTTGTTAATGTTTCCCGTCCTTGTGTAATCTTGGATTAAATCTAGTGGCCGTTGCAACTTGTGCTTTCTACATACACCGTTCTGGCAGGAACGTCTTGAAATTGTTTCTCAATTATTGTTCCTTGAGCATGACACTAGGGGTTTTCTAATTGGTTTACCAGGACAGAACTGGATTTTCTCATTCAGACATTGTTCTCAGAGATGTTTCAATTTTAGTGTCTTCTGTTTGTCATTTATGTATGTTGTTTGTTAGTGATACAAACTTACAGTGAAGTATTCTGTGTACCTTGTTCTATAAATGATGAATTCCAAGGTTTACCAATAATACATTTATATAACAGCTTTGCACGAATTCTCACTTTTCAGTTTGATAATTGGATCCACGGCCCTTTAATGAAGTATTAGCAATTTGGTCTTTTCTTATTTGAAATTAAACATGGTGCAGTTTCCTCATCTGAACTTGATGTAGGGTGGAACTGGAAGTTTTGTAGACTGAAGCAGTAAATGCATCATCACTTTACTATTGATTTTTAGGTTATGATTCTTGCCAATCTACTATCTTGTTTGTGTCTGCTGTTTGCCGTAATTGGTGTTTGGTTTGTGGCTACCTGAGTAAAGTCATTTTGCTCTTTCCGTGGCTGCAAATTGTAGCAATATTGGCTGGGAATTGACAGCTCTTTGTAGTATTTCTTGGATTTCAACTTAGTTGTCTTGAGAAGTCCATGATCCTAGTGCATTATGTTGGTAAAATTTTTGTCCATATATTGGCAAAGTGGTAGAAAGACTTAATGTGGGGAATTATGAACATGCACGAAGATCAGTGCTAGACTACGTAGCTATTTTGCATCATGAACATGGTGGTTGTACATGCTCCAATTACTAGTTTCTATATCTTGGTTGTTATATTCTTTTCAAAAGGAATACTTATTTTACTGTGGGAATGGTTGAAATACTCGGTATATTGTGGGAATATTTTGTTTTCTATGGTTTGTCCTTAATCAGTCATGCTGTTTTGTTCCTCAGGGATTTTTTATCTCACTTTCTAGTTGGCATCCCCATTTCCTCAAATCTTTCCTGCTTTTCTTTTTTAATGGTAAATTCTTTGCTTTCTTATCATCCCTAGAACTTCAAAGTTGAATGGTAGAGTTATCTTACTTGTGATGATATTTCAGGAACATTATGAGAAGCTTAAGGCAATGGACAGCAGTGTCTGCACCAGGAAATGAAAGAGAGGCAGCGTTGGACATCTGAAGAGGATGCTTTGTTACGTGCATATGTGGAGCAGTATGGACCAAGGGAGTGGAACCTCGTGTCGCAGCGCATGAACACACCCCTAAATAGGGATGCTAAATCTTGCTTAGAAAGGTGGAAGAACTACCTCAAACCTGGTATCAAGAAGGGATCTCTTACTGAAGAGGAGCAGCGTCTTGTCATTCGTCTTCAAGCCAAACACGGTAACAAGTGGAAGAAAATTGCAGCTGAAGTCCCAGGGAGAACTGCTAAGAGACTGGGCAAGTGGTGGGAAGTGTTTAAAGAGAAGCAGCAAAGGGAACAGAAGAACAATAAGGCAGTCGATCCTATTGAAGGCAAGTACGATAGAATTTTAGAAACTTTTGCAGAGAAACTAGTTAAAGAGCGACCTAACCCAGCACTTGCCATGGCTACTTCCAATGGAGGCTTTCTTCATACAGACCCACCTCCCCCCACACCAACTTTGCTTCCACCTTGGCTCTCGAATTCCAGTAGTGCTGCTGCTGTCAGGCCACCATCTCCATCTGTAACACTAAGCCTTTCTCCCTCAACTGTGGCTGCTAATCCTCCAATCCCTTGGTTGCAACCTGAGCGGCCACCTGAAAGTGGCCCTCTTGTTTTAGGAAACATGGTGCCTCATGGATCAGTTCCTAATTGTGGCGACAACCTGCTGATAACAGAACTGATGGAGTGCTGCAAGGATTTAGAAGAAGGGCACCGCGCTTGGGTTGCACATAAAAAAGAAGCAGCCTGGAGATTAAGAAGAGTGGAGCTACAACTGGATTCAGAGAAGGCATGTCGGAGAAGGGAGAAAATGGAAGAAATAGAATCAAAGATCAAGGCTCTTAGAGAAGAACAGAAGGCTTCTCTTGACAGAATTGAAGCAGAATACAGGGAACAACTAGCAGGACTGAGGAGGGATGCTGAAGCGAAGGAGCAAAAATTGGCCGAGCAATGGGCCACAAAACACTTGCGACTTACCAAGTTCCTTGAACAGATGGGGTGCAGGCCTAGGCTTACTGAGCCCAATGGCCGGTGAGAGAAGATCATACATGATTCCAGTCTGCAATATGCTTAAATATCCTGCATTTTTACACTTATAATCTTGTTTTATCTTAATCTTTGATTGTCTGTGCATTCTCTTCCCATTTTCTACCATATATGTCTATTTATTTTCATTGCCTGCTAGTTGCTTGAACTGACTGAATGTTATCTTCCATTCACCTTGTTAAAGTATATCGAGTTCTGGAATGAGAGGATTGGATGTGATAATTTAACTGGCAATGGCATTGGGCCTACACCTATCCTCTTGATGGAAACACGACCACATGCCCACAAAAGTAGAAAAGGTGCACACACAATCGAATAACTCTCTCAAATGATGTGCATACCAAATAATTGAGATGAAATGTTTGTATGTTGATTGTTGGTGTCTAACTGAAGTTCTATTGAGCATCTCTCTCAAATGATGGGCTAAACTATGTTCTCAAGCATTACAGAATTGTTACTTTATTTGATTTTTCTAGAATCATCTTATGCTATATATATTTTAGGAAGATGTAAATTATTGTTTGCATGTTCGGGACAAGCATGGACGGTACATATGTTCACTGCTGTGTGCATTTAATTTTTTCGCCACTGGTGTACATTCCAAAGAAGATCTTTTTCATCCTTGAAATTCTAGATTTTTTGTTTCTTTGTATTTTTGTTTCATTCACTAACTAAAATATTAGATGTATCAACTATCTGCCTCACAAGGCCTGGTGCCTTTTTTTTTTTTCTTCTTTCGATGCTTATTTTATGCAAGTATTTATGTTCCATTCACCATTAGGTTCTCGATTTCATTGTGCATGAGTCTTCTCTTTTGTGAGTTACTCTGCACTATTTGCAATTACTTTGTATGAACAGCCTAGAACTCAAGTACTCATTTTGGGTGAAACAATGACTGAAATGTAATTGGTGTTGTTCTCATAAAAACATATATCTGAATTTAAACAAACGAGTCATTGAAAATGATCATAAGTATTGCATCACGCCACGGCTAGTATCCACATAAAACAAACCGAGCATTAAATAAACTTCTCGTTTTCGAAATTTAGGACAGTAGCTCGAACTCTGGTGCTATTGCTTCATTCTTTGCATTCACCAGGGAAATAGACTCTTTTAGCATAACTTCTTCACGGTAATTGGAAACATTGCGTCACCTACGGGGTACTCCAACAATCCTTTATAGCATCAGTAAGAATCTTTAGTTGGGTTTGCATGGTCGAAGCTTGAACTTGATAAGCATGCTTTCTCTTCTTACCAGAGCTGGAATTCTATTGTACATAAAAGGCATCCATAAGTTAGGTTTTTTAATTTTTTTATTTTTGTATTAATTTTTCGATATTTGATAACTACATTGAATTTCAATTAATTCAGAATTGAGTCGCGTTGGACCTTATAAAGAAAAAGTTTTCTCAGCATATGTTACTCTATTCACAAAATTTGAATTTGAGATCAAAATCTTGTTTAAAGGAAACCAAACTCATTCCTTGGATCAACAATTCATTGGTGGCATCCATTAGTAGTAACAGCAGAAGGAAGCTTGGAGAAAGTTGGCGTTTGGAAAACTATAAAATCGGAGTCTCGGAGAAGAGTGAGGACTCAGGTTGCTATTTAATGACCTGAGCTGCTACTGCGAATCGGAAGTGCCTCAGCATAGCTTTCCTTGATGAGCGGAACTGCTTATTTATCCCTCGCTCGACTTCAAATGAAGGCAGGCAATACACCAAATTTAGAAACTCAATTAGGGTGTCGACTGTTAATCCATTAGCAAACTGCCCTTAATACATAGTATATATGAGACTAATTATTTATTCACCTCCAACATGTTTTCTCAAATATTTGTCATGTTACGTTTCACGAATGAATGCAAGTTTTCTCTAATATATCGAACGTTATTCTCAAAAGAGAAAGTGATATTCCTTGAATTACCTTGTCTCTCCCTACCTCCTGGGTCTTTATTCCCCCAGGTACCATGAGGCAATTCACAATGTCGGCTTCCTTTATACATAGCACAAGCTGTAAGGTGCTCTCTAGGACTCCTTGTGTTAAGGAAGATTAATTGTTGGTATCTGCCTTCTTCTCTCTTGTAAGGTTCAAGAAGGGATTGAAGAGTTTACAAAGAGTTATAAGCAAGCCAAATAATTGATGCCTAAGGCAGTCCATATGGGATAAAATACTGTTTAATGCATAGAGATTTAATTCATTTATTCAGTTGACTCAAGTGGTAAGGATGGAAGTGAGAATTATGGCTTAAAAAATATGAGTTCGAGTCGCTCTGTTACCATTTGGGTAGCAAACAATTTTAATAGCCTGCGGCCATCCTTGGAGGTAAATTTTATTCAGTATATGCGAACGTGTTGGTTTGCAAGTTAAGCGTGGAAATAGTTGGGCCTCTTCAGAGGCCTAGATATCCTTATTATAAAAAAAAGGTTAAAATTTAATTGAATTTTGCAATAGAATAAATCTCTTATTTGTGCCATGCACATCATTATTATTATTATTATTATTTACGATTAATACCTCAATAATTTTTACTTCAGGTCAACACCATTCGTAATTTAAAATTAGTAAAAAAAACTTAAAAATTAACAATCAAATCTTTTATTTGTACCTTGATTTTGTTAATAATTTGGCGTTTTTTATGGGTTTCAAATTATGAAAGATATTGATCATGAAAAAAATAATATACAAGGTGCAAATAGAGAGTTTATCTTTTGCAATATCTAAGCAATCCAGATTCATATGAACATATTGAAAGTTTACAATGATTTGAATTTTATTGCCTTTTCTTTCATAAGAATGGATTTTGTGCCTAATTTAGCCAACTTTCCTTGTATTTCAAAGATTTTATTACCTTTT
>BPVZ01000085.1:304632-316051 GCA_020521535.1 Rubroshorea leprosula
TTTTTTCTATCATAATAATGGATTTTGTGCCTAATTTGGCTAGCTTTCCTTATTTTTTCAGAAAATATCAACCCCAAGAGTTGGTGCCTTCAAAACAAATATATATTGTGGCCCAAGACCCAACCAGTGTCTCAACCGAAAACAAATATTCATTGTAATCCAAGTCTCAAGGTGTCTCAACTAAGTAGAGATTTTAAATTTGAACTCTTAAGTTCAAAGTCTTTGAGATGGATGAAGAGAGATTTGTGAAAGGGGAGGGCTATTTCTGTATTGTATAATTTATCATTACATTTACCAAAAGTATACATTGTCATCCAAAGAATTAGTATCCTCAACAAAAAAATTGAAACCAAAGAAACATAAATACATGTGTCCGATCACCGTGTCAAATTAAGGCAGGCTGTCGTCAGGCTCCTTTCCATAATCCATGTTAGTAATGTTCTGAAGATCTTCCATGCTGTCCCATGTGTCAACATGGTTGATCAATTCAGAACTTTCGTGGAATGCCCAATCTGCTCCATAAGCGAAGTCCATGTCGTCAACCCCCGAAGGAAGTTGGACTTCTAACGCTGGCAACTGCTGCATAAAGCTGTTTAAAGCTGCATCTGCAGCAGAAGACGCAGGCAAGTCTGGCGCTGAAGTGCTTATGGGAGCAGGAGCCTCTGGATCAGGCAGGGGAACGGAATTATTTTCCCCTACAGGAGCACCAACAGCAGAGTCTACCTCCATAGTTGGCAAAGGCAAAGCAGGATGGTCATTCTTAGGGGGAACCTGCAAATCTGACTCCTGTTGTGTTGGAGCCAAATTGTTGTCAAGCAATGGAGAAGTCAAAAATCGTGGAATAGAATTGTTTTCCCTTGCAACAGTTGAAACAAGGGAATCCAATTCCGTCTCTTGTGGAGGCTGATCAGCGTCATCATTTACTATTGCAGCAGGAGCGTCTGTAATAGGTAAAGAAACAGAATTGTCAACCCCATTTGATGAGCAGAACCCTAGATCCTCTATGGTTCCCTCGCTGCTCAAATCATTTGGGGTTTCCTCCAAAGAATTCTGTTTCTGTCTCTTAAATTCCTCCTGTGCATTGTTGTCATTGCCACCAGCCTCACCGTCTGCATTCCTAAACTTTCTCTTTAACACTCCACGAGGTTGTTGAAGAGATGGAGAAAGTTGTGGAGTGCTATTCTCCATTTCCCTATGTTGCTCCAGAGCATTATGTTCAGGCTCTGGTTTTGCAACATTAATTTGGGAATCTTCCATCTCAACCTCACATGGAATAGTGTTAAGATCTAAGTTTAGGTTCGCCCTATCATTGTCCCCATTGTTGACTTGCAACTCCTGAAAAAATTGTAAAAAACTAATTAGCAATCTATTGTTTTGTTTTCTTTTTCTTATCCATGTTTCTAGCAAAACGGAAAAAGATCATTTATTTTCTTAATTCATCAAGAAGAAAAAATAAGTCATTGCTATTTACCTGATTGATATGAACATTTTGTTCCCTAGCAGAGCTCTGCCTTCTATTGGGGTATTCCTCCCTCAAGATGAATCTTGCAATCTCCAAAACTGATCGGAAAAACCCACCCGACAGCTCATGGCGATAATACTGCACAGAGTACATGATCATATATTTCAAATTAAATCACCCAAATGTTTCGCAAAAATGAAAAACTAAATCAAATGTTAACTAACTATAAACATAAAAATTACTCAATTTACCGAATCATATCTTGAAGTAACCCGTTGCTTGCGCTCCACACGCCATCCACTCAGTCGATCAGACAAAGTATATTGATATGTTCCGTTCCAATTCTGCAATAATAATAATAATAATAAACTAATGTGACCATCTATACAGTCAAATGAGTAAAAAACTTTAAAAAAAAAAAAAAAGGTACTTACAGATACAAATTCATTGATAGACCGCATTATTGGGTCAGGGAGATCAGTGAAAGAAATATGTTCAATTCCAACCAACTCGGCCTTCGTCCTTTGTTTCTTCTGTGTCTTATCTGTTTCTTTTTCTCCTTCCTGATTCGATTCATTTAACTAAATTAAAAACCATACATGAAGAGAAAATTGTGACATGAATTATCTAAGAAAATTATGTATATCATGCATAAATGTTCATTTAGATTTAATATATATTGTTTTCTACCTGTTGGTCAGGACTCAACGCATGATGGCCTTGGTCCTCCGGTGTTACCGTGGTAATCGGTGTAGGATTTAGCACCTG
Source organism: Rubroshorea leprosula (assembly GCA_020521535.1). Classification (NCBI taxonomy): domain Eukaryota; kingdom Viridiplantae; phylum Streptophyta; class Magnoliopsida; order Malvales; family Dipterocarpaceae; genus Rubroshorea; species Rubroshorea leprosula. The sequence continues at coordinate 306,863 of BPVZ01000085.1, forward strand.
CTTATTTTTGCCCATCAATTTTGCAATTACTTGCTGAAATGCACGAGAATTTATCAAAAATGTTAGAGAAAATTGCAAAAACAGTACTCTGTGCATGTGTAGGCGTGTGAACTAGAAAGTGTTGAGAAAGACATTTACCTTCACTATGGGTTTTAGTTCACTTGTTAGTAAGTCATCCAATAATTCTTTGTTTCCGGAAGTACTAGGCACTGTTGTATGACTTGGCATATTTGACGTTGATGGACCAGGTGCTGGCATCTCAGACGTCCTTGGTCTTGATCTTGAACTTTCAGGCAAATTGGATGTTGAAGGTCCTGAGCTTGAAGGACCAGCAGGTGTGTTTGCTGTGGTTGTGTTTGGTCTGAAAGTGCCATTCATGTTCCCATGCCCAAATCCCAAGTGATCCTGTTCAAACCAGATTGAAAACTTCGTTACAACCAAAGATAAATAAATTTCAAGTGGGTTCAAGTATTAGGAGAAAATAAAAAAAGAGAGACAAATATAGGAAAAGAAAATATATAGATGTACATAGCCTAAGAGGCACATGAAAATGGCACATTAAGTGCTGTATTTGTAAAAATTGTTTTTAGGTTCTAATTAATTTTTTTTTTTTAATTCTAGAGATTTTCGAGGTTTGACGTTTGATTGCTGAAATTACCTTACCAAATCTCATGCTAGATTTTCCTGCCTTTTTAGATTCAATGTTACCATATGTTGCTCATTTGCTTTCATAATTGGACAATTTATGTGTAAAAGATTAGATGGTTGTCTCTAGACATGTTCCAAATCTACCATGTTATAATAATTGTTTAAACTTTTTTAAACATTAAAATTATTCGTCATATTTTATCAATTCCTATTATCTAATTTGAAAAAATAAATTAGAGTTTGCAGAAGAGAATCCTATTAATCATTTTTAATAAATTAATAGCAACCTCAAAACTTAAAGAAAATCATCAATGTATAGACTATTTTAATAAGTACTCCTCGATTAAAAAGAAATGAAAGACAATGTACCATAGCTCATATATAGAAAATAGGAAAATTGTTTATAGTAATAATAACGATTAATGGTAGGTAATCTTATTTTTTAAAATATAAATTAATTAGAGTGGTGAATGATTAACGATCAACGATAAACTACTAACTATATACGTTTAATTAGAATACAAATTATCATATAAAAATTAACGACTAACGGTAAACAACCAACGATAAATAATAAAATTTTGATATATGAATCATGATATACGTACTCAAGTATTTTCATTTTCATTTTCATTTTCATTACATTCAAGTTATGATAGTTTTTATCTGCAAAGCATATATTTACCACAAAATTTTCTTTTTTAATTTCAAATTTCAAATCTCCCTATTATTCACCTTTCACATCTTGAACATAATTTTTATTTGATGGACACATAAACACATGCCTTTTCTTTCATATCTAATCCATTAATCTACAGCTATCTTGACCCAACAAGAAAAAAGCAATCAATTTCAGGCAAACTTGAAACATTTTCAAGTACAAAATGAACATAGATTACCTGATCATTTCCTAACATCGTATCTCTTGCAGTTGCAGAAGTTGTCGGATTGACACCTCTTTGTGGCCCTTGGAAAAATTCAGAAAATGGTTGTTGTTGTGGCTACAAGAACCAATTAAATCTAATGTCAAATATATATATATATATATATATATGTATAATTTGCTATATAAAAGACTCTCATTTAAGAACCTAAAGATGATTTGAAAGGTAATTAATGTACTAAGTTACATAAAAAATAAAAAATTAGATTTCAAAATTATATTAAAAAATTATTCAACATAATGAAAAATTTGTTACAAATGATTAACAATAATAAAAAATGAATTATGATTTATAGTAAATCAAGTTATTCTTCCTTTTCATTTTTGTTATATTAAAACTATTAGATTTCATTCGCAAAGCATATACATTTAGCATAGATTTTTCATCCCTTTCAAATTTTAAATCGTACCAATTCATCATTCTATTGTACACTAAATTCTCATTCGATTAGCATATTATATATATTTACATCATATTGTATATTTATGTTTTTTTTATTTTTTTTTTTCAATTCTATTACATTCGACCTTTACCAAACAACAATAAAAAGTAGTGTCATACCTCATTATTTCCAAACATCGTATCTCTTGCACTTGTAGAAGATGATGAAGCGACGTTTTGCTGTGGCCTTTGAAAAAAGTTATGCCTTTGTCGGTACTGTGGCTGCAACAATGTAAACAAAATATAAAACAATAATTATAGAGGGAAAATCAAATCGCAAAAAGAAAACAAATGTTTCAATTGAGAGCTTTTAGTTCAAGAAGGATGAAAATACCCCATAAAAGAGAATGTAAGGGTCCTGAAAAAAAAAAAAATAATAAAAGTTAGAAGTTTTTTTTAAGTAATTAAGAGCTAGATCCATGTATGAGTACTAAGTATAAAAGAGATCTAAACCTCAAAACCATATCTTACCTCCTCTGCAAATGCACCATAGGAAGTGGATGGAACTGAACCATTTCTAGGGTGGGAGTAGTGCCACTGTTGGTTAGGCATCGGCCCTGACCTCCCCTGATTTTGTTGAGATCTATGGTACTCATCACTTCGTGGCACATGAGAGCTCTCACCAGGATACCATTGGTGTCCTGATGAGGCCTGATCTGACTGCCTTTCATAACCAGCAACCGTCACAGATGTCCATGACGGATGTGGCTGTTGCAAATCAGCTGACAATGGTGACAAACCCCATTGTTGGGGACTTGGCGTTTGCTGCCATTGCCAGTAGTTTTCAACCACTCGGGTTGGCTGTTCTGACACCTTCGGTATGTATACAGAGGTTTTGTTATCCTCATCTAATTCAGTGATGATCACAACCATTTTGTCTTAAACCTAGCTAGGCTAGCTCTCAAAATGCTTAGTGTTTTTTTCTCCCTTTTTTTTGGGGTTTTGTTTTTGTGTGTAGGAAGAGATGGGTGAGCTATTATATATAGGAGTTAGAAGTGGAGAGCCTTGTAACATGCAAGAAACTTTGATTCCTTGTGGGCCCAATTTGACTAGGCAGCTGTTTGTAAAAATTGTCAACGTTTGTTCTTATCTTGTAATTTAGGTGGAAAAAAAAAATTACAGCGGGAGAATTCATGACTATAATCTGGAATTGTTTTTTAAAATTATGAAATTAAGCCATTTTTAGCAGTGTAATAAATTCTGAAAAAAATCTTAAAAGGTAACTCTATTAAATAAAATGGGGTTGGTTGGAAAAAAAAAATCAAAGTTAGGAAAAATATATGTAATAATGAAATTAATTTAGTTTTTTTTATTAGGTGCCAGGTCTAAATACATGTCTCTTAGATTTTTCAATGGATTTTATTCCACTTTTGCTGTTGTTACCTTACTTGGACACCCCATTTGAATGACATATTTTGAAAGAGGCAAAACCCTTAAATCCATCCCTCAAATAAATTAGTAGAGACAGATCTATCTTTTAAAAAAAATGTAAGGATAAATTGCTCCTCTAAATTATAAATCAAGACAAATTACTCATTTTTTAACGTTTTATGTTAAAGGATGTTGATGTGGCAAACAAAATTTTGACGTTTTTCATTAAAAAATGAGTGATTTGTCTTGATTTATAATTTGGATGAACAATTTATTTCTATATTGTTGTTCAAAAAAAAAAATTTGTCCTTGTATTTTTTTAAAGGATGGATATGTCCCTACCAATATATTTATGGGGTAGATTTGGGGGTTTTGCCTTTTGAAAGGCAGGGACACAAATTGTAAATATCAAATAGGACATTACCCCCTCCCCCCAAAGTGGTAATTAGATATTTTGAAAAGCTAAAATTAGATTTTTTTTATTGAGAATTTTGATATTTTTCAACAATATATATATTTTTATTATTATTCAATTGTATATTATTAATTGTTTGATAATATAATGAACAAAATTTTAATTATAGAAGTCTCTACAAAGTTTTCAGAGCAATCCCATTCTATTATATGGGCAAAAATTCTTTCTAGATAACAATTAAGAACATTTCTCAACACTCATGGTTTGATGACTACAGCCGCAACTTAATCATACTTTATGTGTAATATACAAAAGAATATAGAGGAGCTTCATTGGATATGGTCATTTAACTTTAATTTAATTAGTTAGAAGGATTGATCCGGGTATAGGAAACAAATGTGTGCACAAGCAAAAAGGGTTGAGAGTGTGATATATCTTAGTGGGTGCAGATTATTTTCCTATGTATTTATGGTCATTTCAATGAAGTACACATAAAAGTTAACCATGCTTCATGTGTCAAGTGTATAAATTGATACATGATTTTATTGAATGGAATGATTTAACTTCAACTTAGTTATAAAAGCTAATCTTGATATAAATGAGCCAATGTAGTAAGCAAATGCAAGGAAAAAAAGACTAATAAAGAACATGATTGGATTTATTTAAAGCAATGATTGAACTATAACTTAATTACAAAGGATTGATATACTGATACACTGGAGCTTCATTGGATGCAGCGATTTACTTTCAATTTGGTTAGAAGGATTGATCCGGAGATAAAAGACAAATGTAACAAGAAAAAAGGGGCTGAGAACAAGACTGAAATGTAATATTATAATTCTCATGTCAATAAAGTACACATATTAGTTAACCAAGCTTCATGTGTCAAGTACATAAAGTGATATACATTACTAGAAAACACAGTATAACCTATAGCAGTATATTTAACAACCAAAAAAACTATCAATTATACATTTATATTCGATAGGGTGGTTGTCAGTTATATAGATTTGATGATTAAATAGCCTTCCTCTCTTTATTTTCTACAAAATTTATAACTAACAAATTAACCGTTGATTATAGTTTAGTGCCAAGTTGGTTAAACTATAACCGATAACGGACAAAAATAAGTTATTGGTTATATTTATTCATTGTTTACTACTATAACCGATAACAACAAATTGATTAAGTAATAAATTAATAATAACCATAACTGATAACTTATGTCGATTTTGCTTAATTAATTAAGTAATAAATTAATAATAACTATAACTGATAACCTATTGTTGTTCGTTATAGTAGTAAATTATTAATAAATATAACCAATAACATATTTATGTGCATTACACGGATGCTAGTATAACTTCTACTCTTACCCTATATTACATTCACCTTGTTAAAGTATAATAAGTTCTTGGTGGAATGGTGTTGAGTGTGAGGTTTCCCTTGTGAGTTGAGAGAGAATGATGTGAGGAAAATTGTCACACATTGAAGGAAAACAAAGAACCTAAGTGGCTTAAAAAGGTAGAAACCCAAATAAATGCTTAAACTCAAGAGTCTAAAGGGCCTCTCCCTGGGTTTCAAGATGGTGTTTACACTATTGGTCCATTTTTTCCACCAAAGCCCAATGATTTTGTTATACTTAAACTTAGGGGTGTTCGCGCGGTGTGGTTTAGTTCGGATTTTAATATTTTTTAAACCAATCCAATTTAATCGGTTAATAAAATTTTTAAACCAATCCAATCCACTATTATATGATAACCAAACTAATCCAACTTAAATCGGATTAGTGTGGTTTAGTTGGATTAATCAGTTTTTAACACTATTAAATATATGAGATAATATAAAAAATTTTAACATTAAATAGAAAATATAACTATAAAATACATTAACATCCAAATTACTAGAAATATAATAAAATAAACAAATTATAAATAAATTCTTATACTCATTTATAGTTATAAAAATTGAAAAGATTTGGGAATTCTTCTTGACAACATCACTAGAGGTATCAAGAATAATAAAAAATAACTTTAAATTTTAAATACAATACAGGTAATTCTTAAAGGTTAAAACTAATTTTTTTTCCTTAATGCAGCAAATGATTCAATCCCATTTTCTAAACCTTGTTAAAAGCAATTAAAATTTAACATAAATGTCATTAGGAATGATTAGAAGCATTCATAATTAAATTTAAAACTTCTTAACCAAATATCCAAAAATAGTAGAATATCAAATTTAGTTCTATTATATAATTTTAAGATTTTTAGAATGATATTTCTTAAAATTTAATTAAGAGAATCAAAAAAGTATTTTAAGAACAAATTAAAAATTTATAGTTCTCAAAATAGAATCATAGACTAGTTATAAGAAATAGAATTACAAGTGAATTGAAAATTTAGAATTAGAATTAGCATGCACGATTTAGAAAAGAAAATAAATTAAAGAATATAGGGATATTTGATTTTTTTTTTTAAATTAAGTTAACAAAGTTATCATCTTATAAAATAAGAAAAAAATTTAAAATATTACAAAAAAATTACATTATTTAATTAAATTATTGTGTAATCGGATTTTATTTTGTAATTGAGCGATTCGAATAGTTTGAAAGTAAAATTACAAACCAAAACAATTATATTGGTTTAAAAATTTTATAATCCAAACCAACCCAATTTTATATCGGTTTGGTTTAATTTTTTATTGGATTTGATTAGTTTAGGTCAGATTAATCGGATTGCATTGGATATGAACACCCCTACTTAAACTCTCGTTGGTTGATTCTCCCCAAAATGGAGGACGTCACCCCTTAAACTTTTAAAAAGTTTGAACTTTAGTACAAATAAAAATATTTTTTCTTAACATTTTTAAATATTACAATTGTCATGTAAAATTTAAAGATATTATCATTTAATTATTTATAAATTTTAAATTTATTTATTTATATTTCACCCCTCAATATTATTAAAATTTATGATATTCTCATTAAAAAAAATTCTGAATATGGAGAAAACATTAGAATCTAGTAATAATTTTGCAAAAAAATCTTCTTAGCCAATTGTATGGTGCAACGTTTTTTAATTACTTTAAGATTCAACTTTCTAATTTTTTTTCATTTAGTTCTAAAAATAGTTTCATTAAATGAAAACTTTGGTTGTACTTTTATACTTAAGGTTTCTTGAATTTGTTATTATATATGTTTCTTCAAGCATGATACAAGCACGTGATATTTGTTTATTTGTTGATAAGAAGGTTTAAGTGGTTATTTAGTCAATAATTTTAATTGAAAGTACTAAATTACATGTTTCTTATTTACTATTTACTCTTTTTTCTCAAAATATTGTCTTTTTTAATTAAATTTAATAGACAAATCAACAAAAAATGACATAAGTATATTTTAAGATAGGGAGGGTATGCTTTTGAAATTATTTGAATAAGTTGATTTATTATTTAAGTATATATATATTATCAAAGTGAGGTATTATTCTTATTTTAATAGAATGATTCATTTATTAAAAAAATGGTAGAGATATACTATTTTGTTAATTTTCTTTTCATGTTTCAAAGTGAAAAAATAAAGTAGGGATAAAAAAATGTGAAGAATGATAATCTGTTGCATAATTCTATGCACTTGGAGCTTTTATAGTCTTGGTGTTCAATAATAATTAAGAGATACCCTTGATGCAAAATTAATTGGGTAAACTACACAAATAGTCATTCACCTTTATCACAACTTTTAATTTAGTCATTATCCTTCTAAATTTGAAAAGTTAATCACTAATCTTTCTTTTAACATGCTGCCATTCATCACCCTCTGCTATATCTTACAAAGGGTGGTATTATAGGGATAATTTTTTTGTCCCACCTTTGTATACAACTTCCACATATTATTAAATAAGTGAATGCATTTAACATCATGAGTTCCATATGAATTAAAATAATCAATCATTTTGATGATACTTAGGTTGTACAAAAAAGTTGTACAAAAATTATTTCACCTCTTGCAAGTTCTATTAAGTGATGACATGGGTGATGATGTGTTGTGATGATGTGACCATTAGTGAAATAAAATTACAATTTTACTACAAAAAATCATTAGATGGCAAAAAAGTTTTAACTACTAACACTGAATGATCCTTACATTCTTAAAAACTAACAAATAAATCAATTTTTTAGCTACCGTACAACAAATAGTAGCATAACAATACAAAAATCTTTTGTCTATTTTAATTATTATTTTTTAAAAAAAGTATTAAGAAGGTATAGGGATACCTCCACTCATTAAAAAATATTAGAACCAGTTTTATTGTAAAAATCTAATAGTAAATTTATTTTTTTCTATATTTAATTTTTAATAACTTCTCTCTCTCTCTTTTCATAACTAATCTTTAACTAGTTTGATTCTTAGCTCCATGTGATTATCACATTCTCAAAAACCAAAATATTCTAGTTACCACTACGAATATGTTATTTTTTTCCTATTCGCCTATTGACCTTTATTTTTTGAGCTAAATTGTAATTTTGTTTCATTAAATGCCATGTCATCATACCACATTATCTTCTGTGCCATCATTTAATAGAATTTGTGAGAGATAACAGAGGTGATGAACGACAACATATTAAAGATAGATTAGTGACTACATTTACAAGTTTAGAAGGATAGTGACTAAATTAAAGTTATGATAAAGGTGAGTGATCATTGGTGTAGTTACCCAAATTAATTAGTATAATGTATTACTGATAGAAAAAAATAGTAAAATGTAGCTAATTGATATGGTAGATCAACTAACAATCTAAATAATTTAGTAATAATTTTCTTTTAATAAAAATAAGTCTTAAATTTGAATTGTATAACATGTGATCTAGTGGATTAAGGAATGGGTGAGGATATATAGTAAAACAAATATGAAAATAGTATATATCAGTTCTAACTCCTAAAAAAAAATTAAATTTAAAAAAATACTCTCCCGTGAGTATTTTAAAAAATTAACCATTTGACATAATATTTTATTGATATAAATTATTCATATTAAATGTTAAGTTGATTTAACATTTATAATTATTCAATCAAGAAACTTATATTTTCTAATATATATTCAAGAATAATGATACATGGACCGATTCCTATGAGACGAAATTAGAGGATCACTTATGTGCCTTACCACGTATATAGACGCCCAACCCCACTTCAAATAGATAAGGTTGGGCATTTTTTAACCGAATCGATGGTTTACTTGAAAACCAAATCGAAAAATGAATTTGGTTTGGTTTTAATGGTTTTTGGTTCTATTTTTTTGGTTTTGGTATTAACCAAATATATTTTGGTTCGATTTTGGTTGAATCTCTTAAAAATTAAAAACCAAAAATAAAACC